>PVJO010007870.1:0-78873 GCA_004026905.1 Hystrix cristata | reverse complement strand
GCATCTGAAATGAATAAACATTTCTCAGATGAAGAAATAAAAATGGCAAATAAATATATGAAAAAATGTTCAACATCATTGGTCATTCGAGAGATGCAGATCAAAACAACACTAAGATACCATCTCACTCCAGAAAGAATAGCTATTATCAAGAAATCAACCAATAACAAGTGCTGGTGGGGCTGTGGGGAAAAAGGAACCCTCTTCCACTGTTGGTGGGAATGCAGACTGGTCCAACCACTGTAGAAATCAGTGTGGAGATTCCTCAGAAAACTACAACTAGAGGTTCCATTTGATCCAGCTATTCCTCTGCTTGGTATCTTCCCAGAAGAATTAAAATCATCATATCACAGTGATATATGCACAACCGTGTTCATAGCAGCACAATTTGTAATAGCTAAGTCTTAGAAACAACCTAAATGCCCAACAACTGATGAATGGCTAAAGAAGATGTGGTTTTTCTACACAATGGAGTACTACATCGCCATAAAAAGGATAAACTAGAGTCATTTGTATGTAAATGGATGTTCCTTGAGAACATACTATTAAGTGAAATAAATCAGACACTTATCAGTACACATCGAATTGTTTCTCTGATATGAGAAACCGTAAGTGTAAATAAGGATAAAGGGGTAGAATAGATATGATGTTTAAAAAAAAATAAGAGCGAGATAGTATTCAAAAGAGAGGAGAACTAGATAGGGAAAAGGGGGATAAAGAAGAAGGTTAAAAGAAAAATAAGACGAAAGGGGAAAAAATGGTAAAGTGTAGCTACACTTGTTGCAAATAGGGAGGGGTGGGTGAATGGAAGGGAGGGGAGGGGAAGGGGGGAAGAGGGGGGAAAGCCAAGATGTATCATGTACAGGTACAAAATAACCATGTCGATTATGATCATTATGTATGCAATGTACCATTATATGTTCTTGGTAAAAATAAAAAATTAAAAAAAAAAAAAAAGAAATTGCCTGCCTCTTCGCAAATGCCTGCCATGGATAGTCATACATAGCAGGGAGTGGGAATTATGAGACAAGAGCATGGCCTACTTTCCTTGTTCATAAGGCTCCTGGGCATTAGTGAGGCAGAAAGAAAGGACCCCTCAAGGTAAGTGACCATTGAAGCAAAAATACATGCTAATTTTGCAGTCAGGGAGCTGGTAACATCCTGAAATCTATAATTCTTCTGGCATTCATTTTAACATTTGATCTATCTAGTTAAAATTTTAAAAACCCATTTA
Source organism: Hystrix cristata (assembly GCA_004026905.1). Lineage (NCBI taxonomy): Eukaryota > Metazoa > Chordata > Mammalia > Rodentia > Hystricidae > Hystrix > Hystrix cristata. The sequence goes on along the minus strand of PVJO010007870.1, from coordinate 77,639 downwards.
TTATACCCTTCATATCATTTTTTGTTACATTGTCAAAATGTCACATTATAATTGTCTTAAAAGCACTTTTGACCAAAGCTTGTAAAAAGTCATCCTAATGTGTGAGAGTATTGATCAATGTAATCTTAAGGATTTTGCTTTTTAATAATTAAAAGCATACTTGTTGCCCTGATGTTGTTTGAGAATGAAGTGGTGGACTAATACTCTAATAGTCTTCAAGTGTTACTTAATCTTTTTCTCACCCTGACCTGAAGTTTAAGGCAACCTAACCATTATAATGTTAAAGTTTGTAAGCAGACTTGTTATTTCTGCCAGGACTATTGCAATAGTTTCCTTACTGGTCTCCCTTTTTCTCTGTTACTGCCAGGTGAATATTTTGAAAGCCTCACTCTGTTAACCCTGCCTACTTAATCAGAAATAGGATAAAATTCAGACTTCATTAATTTAGCATTTAAGACCTCTGCTTGTCTCTAGCATTATTTATTCTAGTCCTTACTTAGGCATATTTATTTTTAGCATACTCCTTTCTCATTTTGTCCATGAATTCATTAAGTTTAGAAAGTTAAAATCGTATCTCTACCAGTGCCTTTTGCTGTCCATTTTTATGCTGATCCTTAGACTACAAATGGAAAAAAAAAGATGTTTTGTTAGACTTGTCAGCTTGGCCTTTATAACATTGAATGTAGAACTTTATTGAACCTAGTAGGACTAGTTTACCTTCATAGATTGGCATAAAGTCATGATTGGCAAATTGTCATCTGGTGGTTGAATTTGTAACTTTGTAGTTCCAGCTGAGAATGAGTTTGTTTATTCTTTATCTATGTTTCATAAATTGAATGGTATCTTCAGTCACTTACCTTTTTTGATGGTCCTTTTTTTCATTGATTCTTTATATATTCTGAATATAATCAGCCATCTCTAGTCATTCTTTCAGTTTGTCTTAAAAATTCATGGTCTTCCATGTCCAGGTCCTGGCCTGTGTAACTCCAGAATCTGCCAAGTGCTGTATTTTAGCTATGTGCATCCCTAATGCGGAATTGAAGGCTTTTGACAAGTATACATTTGTAGTGTGAATATCTCTTAAGTGTCACAGGGCCAGAGAAGATCTTACTGTCATTCTCTTCGTCCCCACCCCCACCACACTTTCTGTGTTACCCCCCAACACTCAGTAAATGTCCTCCGGAGAAACTTGTTTTTTGTTTGAGGTCCTTTTCAATGTACCATCCCAGCACAAGCGGCTATACAAAGCTTCCACTATTTCTCTTTCTTCCTGCACTGCAGTTTACAGTTTTAAAATGTAGAGTTTAAAAAAAATTCGTTTTTTCCTAGTTGTTGCAGAGGCAGTAGATTTCTGCTTCCTACATCTTGCTTAGAAAGTAGAAATCCTCTTGTAGATTCCCTCTTGGGTTTTCTGTGAGTTCAGTAATACTGTCCAAAAATAATGACATTCTTAATTTTTCCAGTGTATGTACTTATATTTTCTTATCACACTTACCACGCTTATATATCTATATAAAACTGTACTGGAGTTCTGCCACTCAGTCTGGAGTAGCAGACATATTCTTTTTTCTTTTTCTTATTTCGGAGGTGGGTACTGGGGATTGAACCCAGGATCTTTGCACTGAGCTGCATCTCTAGCTCTTTTTTAAAACAGGATCTTGCTAAGTATCTAGAGCTCAAACTTGTGCTCCTCCTACTTCAGCCTACTGGAATGCTGGGATTACAGGCATGCTCCACAATGCCTGGCTTTTATTTCTTTCTTAATACCAGCAGTGTTTCACTGTCAAGTTATGTGGTATTTGCTTTTTTATATATCCTTTATCAGATTAAGAAAATCTTGGTTTGCTAAGAGTGTTTAGACATGAATTGATACTGAATTTTATGAGATTTTTTCTGCTTCTTTTGAGGTAATAGAATTTTTCTGTTCTATCAAAGTTGTTAATTAGGTTAATTGGTTTTCACATATTTATCTAAAGTGAAGCTAAGCTAAATTGTGATATATCATCTGTATTTGTTAATATTTTCTTTTATAATTTTGCATCTGTGTTAAGATTAACATACACTTTTTTCTTATTTTCTTTTCTGGGTTTTTCAGAAATACTATGTATAATTCATAAAACTAGTGAGAATGGAGTTTTTGTGGGAGGCTTTGAATTACAAATTCAGTTACTATAATAATTTTAGGAATACTTATGTTTTCTCTTTTTGCTAGTGTCAGTGGTAGATTGTATTTTCATGAAACTGTTTTCTCTTTTATTTAAACCTTCATACTTATTGCCATTAAGTCATTGACAATAGCCACCAAGGTGAAGGGTTTACAAGTACTTTTTTTTTTCTTTTTTTTGGTGCTGGGGATCGAACTCAGGGCCTGTGCTTGCTTGCAAGGCAAGCGCTGTACTACTGAGCCGTGTCCCCAGCCTCTACAAGTGCATTTTTGAAGCAGAAAACCACATTAAAAGTTTATACGAGGCTGGGTGTGTAGCTCAGTGGCAGAGTACTTGCCTAGCATATGCGAGGCCTGGTCAGTTTTCCCACACCACACACAGAGTTTGTGCTGTTACATCCCATTCAAATTATAAATATTATCTGATCTTAATCACGTCAATCTTTTAGTTTTTCAAGATCCTGGATTTTAAAATCACATACAGTGCGATATTTCGAAGTATATATTGTTGAATATCTAGCTAACTGACGGGTGCACCGCCTCCCATAGTTAGCATTTTTGTGGCGGAGACTCGCGATGCCCGCCCACTCTGTGTGTGCTTTTGATATATCATCGTTGACTGTAGTCACTTTGCTGTGCATTGCTTTTGAGACAGGGTCTCGCCGTGCGGTGCAGGCTGGCCTCAAACTTGCAGCGACCCTCCTGCCTCAGCCTCCCGAGTGCCCCCGCGGCCAGACCATACGTGCAGTCTGTCTGGAAGCTGGTCTTCCCTAACTTTGTTACGCGCTCTTTGACTGACACCTTCCGGTTCTCGCTTTACCCCCGGCCAGCTTGGTTTTTGGGAGTCACCGTTGTAGTCTCTGTTTCTACGAGGTCAGCTTTTCTAAATTCCGTGTCTGAGTAAGATAATGCAGCGCTTGAGTCTGTGCCTGCTTTATCTCAGCGTCATGTCCTCCAGGTTTGTTCAGTTGTAACAAGTGGCAGAATTTTACTACTTTTATATTGAATAGTGTTTGTGTATATGTACTATCTTTCCTTTCTTTGATGATGGACATTTCGATTCATTAGTGTCTTGACATACTGATGAGACTGCAGCCTTTTTCTAAGCATACTTCGGAGATCGCGTTATCCGTGTGACGGAATCCCTGAAGAATGAGAACCGGAAGAGTTTTGGTTCACGGTCAGTTGCCTCGTTTGGTTTCAGGCGCGTGGCGAGGCTGAAACATGGGAGCGGGGCGGGGCGGGGCGGGGGCAGGATGTACCCTCCCGCGCCGCGGTGACCCTGCAGCTGCCATGTTGCCGCCCCCCGGAGTGCCGTAATACTGTGAGCCTATCAGTGCACCGATCCACTGATGAGTTAGACCGCCGGGACTCGGCGACTTCCCCGGAGCGCGGCTGTGAACGCGGATGCGCCCCAGGCGACTTTCCAGACCCAGCCGGATCTGTGCTCAGTAGCGGGACTTTCCTAGTACGCGATGGTTCTCCTTTGAATTTCTCGAACAGTCTCCACGATGTTTCCGTGGTGGCTTTACTGATGCACAAGGGCCCCTCTCTGTGCATCCTGCAGTGTCCTGCGTCTGAATATCGCGCTTCATCGACAGAGCTGGCAGAGGCCTTTTTCAGTTGAGTGGGCGCATTACACTTGTTAAACCAACCTCCTGTTGGTGGACGTTTGGGGAAATAGTAACTTTTAAAACGTTTCCCATTGTCTAGACCTCAGCATTGTTGCATTGGCCAGTGGAACTATTAACCTGATTCTAACAGTTTCTTATTAAAAGCTTTTTAATTTATACATAACTAAAAGTTTGTTTTATGTTTCAGTGTTCAGTGTGCTTGGGAAAATAAAGTTCCTTATTTTCTTTTCATTATTTTATTTTAGGTTGGTTTGCTTGTCAGACTAAGCCCAAGCCTTTTGGTCTTTGCCTTATTACAAGTGCCTTTTTTTTTTAACACTTGTATATATTATGGAACCAGTTTCTATTGCCAGTTTAATCTCATCAGTTCTTTGCTTAGGTGATAAGACTCATCATCCTTGTAGTACGTAATTCTCTCATTATAACAACATAATTATCTCATTATAATCTAGTAGGTTGAGAAGGGAAGATAGCTGCTATATCTACTAGTCATCTGTTTTAAGGACGTTTCAACTCCTAAACCAAAAAGATTATTGTCTGTGTTAAATATATGTATATAAATCAAGATGTATTAATATTTTCAGGCTTGTTGAATAAAAGATTCTTCTCAGTCTCATATATGACAAGTGGTTCCTTTTTTTTAGTACTCTTAATTGCCTTCTGTTTAAAGGATTTTAGTAATCAGTAACGATTTCTTCATTAATCTTTCATCGAGTTTACTAGACTATTAGGTGAGCTTAATTATATAGACTTTTCTCCCACTCTTCCTCTGAGCAGCCATATTCAATCCTTAACTGCTAACATGTACCTTTAGTACCATATTCTCTGATTGCTAACCTGGAGAGAACAAAAGGCAGCCATGACTTGTCAAAATATTGTGAGTACTTTTACGTATTCCTGGGTAGTGCAAAGGCCTTAGAGTATTTAATATAATTTACTGCCTGCTTACTCCCCTTCCCCCACCTAGCTTCTGTGCTGCTCTTGTCATTGTTACATACTTTGTGTCATTCCTCGAAAGGCTCCATTAGTATTGCAGTTTTTTATAGTCAGATATTCAGATGCCATACTTACTGTGCTGTGCATATGCATTATCTCATTTAATCTTTAAAACAAACCTTATGTGATAGAAATTATTATCCTTATTGTAATCGATGAAAAACCAGGGCACAGATAGTTTATGTAATGTACAAGTTCACCCTGCCAGAAACCCAGGCAACAGTGTCCAGAGCCTGGCCTTTTAACTGGCATAAACTCAATTCATGACTAATTTATTTTTTCTCTCTCATTGAAGAAGAATGACATGAACCAAAATAAATAAGTAAAATTCTTTTAAAATCTCACTATCTTACTAAGTAATCGTAAGCTTTTTGATTAGTTGGCTAATGTGCTAACCTTGACCAAGTTTGAAGTGAAGTTAATTTTTTAAAATTATTGTCTTTTTAGCTGATATAGCCCAGAGATACAGGATAAGCAAATATCCAACCCTCAAATTGTTTCGTAACGGGATGATGATGAAAAGAGAGTACAGGGGTCAGCGATCAGTGAAGGCACTTGCGGACTACATCAGGCAACAAAAAAGTGACCCCGTTCAAGAAATGCAGAACTTAGAAGAAATCACCACTCTTGATGTAAGTTAACTTTGGTTAGCTCAAAGGAACATTGCCTGTTTAATTAATGTGAACAAATTCTAATACAAAGAATCTGGACGTTCACTTCTAGGTAGTTAAAATATATTTGACATGTACATACTTAGTGAGTTGAATTTTCTTTGAATTAATTCTCGAGAAATGCTAATGTTTTACTGTGTTAAATATGTAGCATAAAGTTGAAAATTTTTGAATTAATTGAGGACAAAGGAAAGCCTGGATTAGAAATAGAACTTAAAGTCAAGCATGTATAACCAAAGGTGTACATGCTTAATGGTGACTTTCAGACTACTTGCTTTAATTACTCATTAATCAGCTTTTTATGTAAAGTTTAGTGCTCTCTAAAACAGTCCCGTTAATAAGCTTAGAAAACCACTCTCTACACACTAAGTACATCATATAATTGAAAAAGTACACTGGATATTCAGAAATTAAAATTATTATAGAAAATGACACATTGCCATTAATTTCCCTGTTTTCAAACACTCTTAATCCGTTTTGTGACTTTCTGAAGCAATTCTAAAAGTCCTCCTTCATGTCTTTAGTTGTGCTGTCATGGCTGCCTCAGTGTTCTGAACTGATTCACGGTGTTTACATTTTATGGTCATTTTGACTTTGGGAAACAGCCAGATGTCACTTGGTGTCAGAGCTAGTGAATAAGGTGGATGAGGACACATTGTAATGTATTTATGTGCTCATCTTTCTATTGGATGGCAGTCAGCAGCAGCATTCACCATATTTTTCGTCAAACCTTATAAATACACTCATGAAAGAGGACTTTCAGAACTGCTTCAAAAAGTGGCAAGAAGTTGGGGATTTACCTCAAGTGGTAGAGCACTTACCTAGCAAGCATAAGGCCCTGAGTTTGATTCCCAGCACACACACACACACACACACACACACACACACACACACACACAAAGTGGCAAGAATGATGGGATAAGTGTGTTTGAATAGAGGGGGAGTATTTGGGAAGGGACTAATGCTAATGTATCTTTCAGTATGGTTTTTAAAAAAATTTTAACATTGCGATATATTTTGGTCACACCTTCTAGTATTTAAAAAATAGCACACAATAACAAAAGCAAAACCAATTGAGTTTTAGTTTATCACAATCACTGATTGTTGCTGTTAGGTTTGAGATATGATTTCTCCTTACATGCTAATAAATTATCTAATAACCATTTCATAGATGGTTTCAGAAGACACAAGACTCCTGGGTCAGAGACAAAGGACTTTATTGCTCATATTACAGCAAGGAGTGCAGACATTCTTGCATTTTTTTTTTCCCCCCAAATCCTAGGGACGTAATACAGAGGGCCCGGATGGATAGATGCACAAGCTTTGTGTTCTGTTATACAAGGGGAATACTGGGCCTAGGGAAGTCACCATGTCAGAGCAAGCTGTAACTCTGCTTTTTGTCTTAGGTGAAGATATTACCTCATATCTCAATGTTGCTTGTTGGAAGCACAGCCCTGAGAAATGGCCTGGGTAGAGAGTGGTCAGGGTCTTCCATTATTGGCAGTATACAGTCAGGTGATAAGGAGTGTGAAAGACCCATGGAAGAGTCTCAACAGTCAAAAGTAATGAGCTGATGTATTGTTTTTCGAATTTTAGAATTAGTTGCCTTATTTAGGAAAAGATTTTCACTGATTACATGGGTTTATTTCTTGAAATTTTAGAATAAAATGCTACAAGGGAATGTGTATAGTTACATTTTATTGTAGTTAATATCGCTTACAACTCAATGTGATTTTTAATAGTTTCATACTAGATGTTTAAAGCTAAATATGCATTTATAGTTACGTTTCAGTCGCAGATAATTGAACAACAGTTGGAGATGTATGGGTACCAGAGTAAGTGGTAAACATGTTAACACGCTTATACAACTATAGATGTTTGCAAAATAATTGGATACTTTATTTTGCAGCGCAGCAAAAGAAATATCATTGGGTTTTTTGAGCAAAAGGATTCAGCCAACTATAAAGTTTTCGAAAGGGTAGCAAGTATTTTGCATGACGATTGTGCCTTCCTTTCTGCATTTGGGTGAGTATTTTAATTGAGAGTGTGTTAATGGATCACCTTGTCTGCTGTGTTAAATTCTTCTTGTATTTCTTCATTTTCTGAAGATGATCTCTTCAAAGATTGTCTCAGTTGTCCTAAAGTCACCGACCAATCTTTGTACCTACCTCGTAAGTACTTTTTAAGGGCTTAAAAGTCTGTTTATTAGAGGAAAGGCAGGGGGCATCACAGTCCCTGACCTAAAACTATACTATAAAGCTACAGTGATAAAAACAGCATGGTACTGGCAAAAAAGACAGACCTGAGGATCAGTGGAATAGATTGGAGGATGCAGAAACAACTCCAAACACACTCACATACCTCATCTTTAACCAAGGAGTCAAACACCCTCACCGAAAGAAAGATAGCCTCTTTAACAAATGGTGCTGGACAAATTGGCTTACCACATGCCAAAAACTAAAACTAGACACATGTCTCTCACCATGTACTAAACTAAAATCGAAGTGGGTCAAAGATCTAAACATTAAAACAGAAACACTAAATTTACTGGAGAATAGAATAGGAAGAACCCTCGAAGACATTGGGGTAGGGAAAAAATTTATGAACAGAACCCAGACTGCACTGGAAACAATACAGAGAATCAGTGCTTGGGACCACGTGCTATTAAAAAGCTTTTGCACAGCAAAAGAAATCACCAATAGAGCAGGGCAAAAAGCCACAGAATGGGAAAAAATTTTTGCTAGCTATCTATCAGACAAAGGTCTAACATCTAGAATATATAAAGAACTCAAAAAAATTAAACCTCTCATATTTAAAGACCCAGTCCAAAAATGGGCATGTGAAATGAATAAACATTTCTCAGGTGAAGAAATAAAAATGGCAAATAAATATATGAAAAAGTGTTCAACATCACTAGTCATTTGAGAGAACCAAATCAAAACAACGTTAAGATTCCATCTCACTCCAGAAAGAACTGTGTTCATGAAAAAATCAACCAACAACAAATGCTGGCGGGGCTGTGGGGAAATAGGAACTCTCCTCCACTGTTGGTGGGAATGTAGACTGGTCCAGCCGCTGTGGAAATCAGTATGGAGATTCCTCAAAAAGCTAGAACTAGAGGTTCCATTTGATCCAGCTATCCCCCTACTGGGGATCTTCCCAGAAGAATTAAAATCGTCATACGACAGGGATATGTGCACAACCATGTTTATACCAACACAATTTGTAATAGCTGAGTCTTGGAAACAGCCTAAATGCCCAACAACCAATGAATGGCTAAAGAAAATGTGGCTTTTCTACACAATGGAGTACTACACCACCATAAAAAAGGATAAACTAGAGTCATTTGTATGTAAATGGATGTTCCTTGAAAACATACTATTAAGTGAAATAAATCAGACACTCATGAAAACACATCGAATTGTTTCTCTGATATGAGAAACTATAACTGTAAATAAGGACAAAGAGGTATAATAGATATTATATGAAAGGAAGGTAATATACAAAGGAGAGGAGTACTAGAAAGAGGGAAGGGTGAAAAGCAGGAAGGGAAAAAACGGAAAGAAAGGGGAAAGGGAAATCATGGAGAAATGTGAATAAACCTGCTGTAAATAGGGATGGAGGGAACAGACGGGAGGGGTGGGGAAGGGGGGAGAACCAAGATGCACCATGTACAGGTACAAAATAAATGTGATGAATGTGATCATTATATGTACAATGTACCAATACATGTTCTTGGTTAAAAATAAAAAGAATTAAAAAAAAGAAAAGTCTGTTTATTCTTTCTTCTATAGTATACTCTATAGAAGAATGGACCAGTTAACAGTAAACTCATTCATGCAAGCTTTTATTTGCTCCTGCCTCATGCCAGCTAAATTGCTAACCTGTGAGGGGTTACCAGACTGAAACAGCATGCTGTCTTTCTTGTTGAGAAGTGTGGACTTTGTGTCTTTATTTATTTTTATCTGTTCAGCACGTTTTCATGTATCTTCTTATCTCAGGTGGGAACAAATCTCCTTTTGGGGAGTGGGCACTGGTGATGAAATCCTGGGCTAAGCATGGCTCTACCAGTGAGCTACATCTCAGCCCAATAATCCTCCTTTTAGGGTTAACCTCTTCACTGATGTCCTTGTATCTGGGGCTTTGATCCATCAGTTGTCCCTGCTTTCCTGTTTTGTCATCCTGATCTTTTTCAAAGTTGCTTTCCTCTTCTGAAACATGCTTCTCTCTTTCCTGATTCACCACTTTCTCCTTCTCCCTGTCTCTTTCCCTCTCTCTCTGTCTTTGTCTGTCTCTTTCCCTTTTCTAAAAAATATTATTTTGAGATAGGATCTTACCAAATTGCCTAAGCTGGCCTTGTGCTCATAAGAGCCTCTTGCCTCTCTCTCTCCAAGTAGCTGAGATTACAGGTGCATGTCATCATGCCTTTGGGGCCACATTTATCTCTGAAACCATAATCTTATCTCTCTTTTTTTATTCCTACAATTTTCAAAGATTAATTTATGTGTAACTACCTTGATTTTTCTCAAACTCTTAAAGGTTAAAAAACTTTAACCACTTGGAAACTGACTTTCACTTCCATCGCTCTGAGGGATATCTCCGTCTCTGCATAGTCACAAAATGACTCCTTAATTACCAGACCTTGTGGCCTTTTTCAATCTTACTCCTCTTCAGTTTTTCCAAGACAAATGACACTCAGCCACCTACCCTTTTCTTTCTCTGCTGTCCCAACAGTAAATTGGATCCCTATGAGTTTCTCCTTACCTCTCTCTTTCCTTCTGTGTTCTCTCCAAATGGAATCATTCTTTGGTTGTAGCTTTGACGTTCTTCTCATTAGAGGTTATGTCAACCACCCTTTTTTTAACCATCCTTTGAAGATTGTGGTACAGAGTAAATGGCAGAGCTCCCCCCGCTCTACTCACTGCTCTTTAATCACATAGTCCACCGTGCTGTTCCTCAAATACTGCAGATGCCTTCTGCCACAGAGCCTTTGCCCTTGCTGCTCCTGTGCCTGGAAGTGCTTCTCCCGGAGGTCGTTGTTGTCAGGAACCCTTGCTGACAATCTCATGTAGGGTAGCATTACCAGACATAAGTCAGTGTTCAATTAATCTAAAAAGTATTTAAAGAAAGAGAAAGTCACTTGACTTAGAATTTGTTGTAGAATTCTCTTCCCAAATATTTACAGTGGTACCTCCGTTCATGAACTTGATTTTTATGGCTACAGACTGAGTTGGATGAGAACCAAATCAAATTGTTAGGTTCAGTGTTGACCTTACGGGAAAATTTGATTCAGTTCTCATCCAGTTTGGTTTACGACCAGAATCATGGAGAGAATGGAGTTTGTAAATGAGGCACCACTGTATTGTGCATCTGTTATGTTGTACAATCCATAGTAGGCAGGAAACAATAGTGGACAGATGAACAAAAAAAATGCTTTTTCTGTGAACCGTATTTTCATGATGTAGGTTATTTTAATTCATCTGCTTTTTTAGAAGTATTAGTTTTAAAAAGAAATAGAAAATTCATGGTTGAGTATGAAATAATAAATGTCTGGAAGCTCATGGCACCACACGGAGCACCTCTTGTGATTGTAGAGGCCAAACGTAACTTGTATTAATCTCATGTCTCAATAAATTTAGTATTAAAGTATTTATATAAGTTTTTCTTTTCCTGAGGTGTGTATGTGTTTTTTTTCACAGACTCTGTATATATTTGTCTGTGTGATCAAATTAATGTCCTTGATCCATAGTTGGAATGCAGTCTCGGGTTAAGACAGCTTAAGTGCTAAAATTGCCAGTTCCAATTTATAAAATACTGGTCACAAAAACATTTAACTAAAATTTTCCTTTAAAAATCTGCTTCATAGTAAATGCTGGGATTACAGCATGCTCCACCTCACCTGGGTCCAGCAGTGTTTTTCTTTAAATATATTACTACATTTTTTTCCTTTTGATTAGGGATGTTTCAAAACCAGAACGATATAGTGGAGACAACATAATCTACAAGCCACCAGGGGTAAGTTGCTATTTCTTGGTGTGTATAATATTTGTTTGTTTACAGTACTGGGCATTAAACTCATGTCTCACTGGGCAAGTGCTCTATCATTGAACTTTATTTTCAGCTCTCTTTAAATATTATTTTGAGAAGGGATCTCACTGAATTACCCAGAGTGGCCTTGAATTTGTAATTCTGCTGTCTCAGCCTCCTCAGTAGCTGGGATTACAAACATGCACCACTGTTCCCAGTTTATAATAGAATATTTAAATAGATGTATAGTAGAATGTATAGTTTTATATGTTTTGATATTTATAGATTCATAAAACTAAAGAAACTTTGAAGCATCATCTTATGCTAATCCAAATGTTCCAAAGTGAAAGCAGGGCCATACCTGAAGTCACACAAGCATTTAGTGGCCAAGCTAGGATTGGTGATCTCTCTAATCCCAGACTCCCAGCATCTCAGGCCTTTTCCTCCTCTCAGTTTTGCATTCAGTCTGGGAGCCAAATTTTAAAAATGTGTCAGTAGTCCATGACTATCACAGTGTGATGGAGAAGCAGAACGAGAAATAGCCACATGCAGAAGGGGTCATATGCTAAGATAGGAACCAGAGACCAGGGAAGGACCAACCTTCCTTCCTTTCTTAATAACAACTCATATCTTGTAAGAACTACGTCAGTCACTTTTGAGGGCAACACCCCCAATGACTTAATTACACTCCACCTGTTAAAGGTTCTGCCAGCTGTCATATTGCCATACAGGACCAAGCTTCCAGCACATGTACTCTTGGGTGACACTTACAAACCATATTCAAACCATAGCAGATGGGTATTTGCCTGTGTTTTTCTGTAAATATATTTCTTTAATAGAAACTTACATAGTATTAGCATCCCTAAATTATCAGAAACCATTACAGTGTCTCCTTAGGTCATATCCTTAGGAGCATGGGCTCTGGCATTAGACCATCAGGATTTGAATGTCACATCTGCCACCTTCTAGGTATACTGCTGTAGGATGGTAGCAGCAGTAGTTGTCATATAGGGATATCGGGACAATTAGATGAATCAATACATATGAAGTGCTCACAACAATGCTTCAACACAGTAAGCTTAATGTCAGTTATTATTTTAAAGTCTTCATAAATATTGATTTTAGTGAATATGTGGAGTAATCTATAGGTAATTAATATTAGAAACACCCATGACTTGGATCTCTATATATCATCTTGTCTTTTTCAAGCATTTTTCACTCTCTAAGTTTTCTGAAATTTTCAACTCTAAGGAATAGCTTAATTTATTCATTTGGATAATTTTTCATTTCACAATGCCTGCTTGACTTTGGTGAGGATACTGATATTTCATTGGCTAACTCCAAGGAAAAGCAGGTTTGTATGCAGGAGTATCAGATTCCTGGGATAGAGTTTTCTTTTATACCATGTATGGCCTTCTTTCTTAGAAGTTCCATGTTTTACATCTCCTGTAGATTTCATGGGTTCATAGATGAATTTTAAAATGTGCTTTCACCAGGACAAGTTAGATTTGTTTAATTTTTTTTTTTGTTTTATGACAGCGTTCTGCTCCAGATATGGTGTACTTGGGATCTATGACAAATTTTGACTTGACTTATAATTGGATTCAAGATAAATGTGTTCCTCTTGTCCGAGAAATAACATTTGAAAATGGAGAGGTACTGGCTTTTTAGTGTGTGGTGTTATTTTAAATTCACATATGTAAAAAAGCAACCTTTGTCTGCCCGTTGTGCTACTTTAACGGGTTTGTCAGTTGTAAAAATCATACAGTGAACATATCATAGCAGTCTTTCATCAAACTGGCCATTGGGGGCTGGGGCTTTAGCTCAGGGGTAGAGCATTTGCCTAGCAAGTGCAAGGCCCTGAGTTCAATCCCCAGCACCAAAAAAAAAAAAACCCAACAACAACGGGCCACTGATTCTCCTCTTTTGCTGTCTGAAAACACCTCTGTTGCATTTCCAGTTAAAAGTAATACATCATTAGATCTGTAAAAATGGGTTTGAAATGCCTCTAAAGTGAATCTGATCTTCACCTCTTGGTGGAGAATCCTTGGTTAAGTGAATGTGTTTTGGAAGAAATGTTTTGCAGATTTTAGTTACAGTGAATAATCCTTTGGCACTAAAAGTTTTTTTCTGGTTCCTATCTGTCCTAAAAGAAATACTTAAAAAATTGCATTGTTATTCTTGAATCTTTTTCATATTCATTTTACTGATTCTGAAGGAGAGGGTGGATTAGTCTCTCTCTGCTTATGGTTTATCAAATAAATGAATGTCCCTACTTCTTTTCCCACTTCTTTATGTCTAATGTATGTTTGGCCAAATCACTTATATTTCTTTATTATGTTCATTTAGTTCTCAGAGGCTCAAAAAGATTTAGTGATTTGTTATATTATTCTCCTTCTTTAGCAGTTCTTGTAAGAATAGTTTTAAAAACATACTTTAAAGATTTAAACCTGGAAAATCTTAAACATCATCTCCTGCCACATGTACTAGTTGATACATTTAATAATTTTTGAGATTTATTATATGTGTAACTCACCACCCATAAAAGGTTTAACTACTTTATAGGGAAAGATTTGTTTCTATTAAATTTGATTGTTTTGATTTCCTTTTGCTTAATCTTTTAATACTTACATGGTGAAGAATATACTGGTAAAGATATAGGTAAACCTGGTAGCCCAGGAAGCATAAATTACCAGTGACTGTGTTTAACCTTAGTAAGCTAATTGTATATTTTCAAACTACTAACCTGTTTATTATTGCTTTCCTAATAGTTGTATGTTCATCTGTACTTCCATTGAGTCTAATCAAATAATATGTGTGCTTTTATTTTAAATTTACTAGCTATTAAATGTCCTCAGAGGTGACTGCTGAGTCTTCTTTTCCAGTTAGTATTTTACTCAGTAACATTTGTTTCTTCATTTTTCATCATATGTTAATTGCATATTATTGTCTACAAAAATCTGTGAGCAAGGAAACGAGTAAAATAAAATTATCTGTCTTCAAGAGGATTTCAGCCTAGTGTTTCAAGTGCACAGATAACATAGCTAAAGACATACCCTGTGCCACTTGAGAGACACTGAGAAAGTGTTCTCAGAGTTTAAGGAGTTCATTTGTACTTTGAGAGATAGGGTGGAATCAGAGAATGCTTTTGAGGAAAGACTTGTCAGCCCTGAAACAAAATGCTTAACAGAAACATAGAAGTGATAAAGGGGATGGAGAAGTTGGAGGAGACTCTGTGTTTGTCTCGCATACCTAAAGGTGATTGGCTGTGATAGAGAGATACTAAGCAGGCATTTGGAAACCCCGGCATGGATTGTGGACTGGAGTTGGGCTGGGAACCAGTTAAAACTGGTAATTGGAATTGTTGCACTGGATATGGTTGCCAGGCTAGAGCGGAGAAGCCTAAAGATGGGACTATCGGGAGTAGCATCAGTAAATGGGTAGGAGAACGAAAAAGTGTGAGCCCAAGAGATAAAATATGAAGAAAAAATTTTAAATTAGCTTAGCAGAAGATTAATATGATGCCAGGGACTGAGAGGAGGTAAGATGGGGAGTGATTGCTAATGGGTACAGGTTTCTTTCTAGAGCAATGAAAATGTTCTGCAGTTAGTAGTAATATGTGCACAGCTTTGTGACTATAATAACTACCTCATTATACACTTAAAATGGTAAATTTTACGGTATATAAATTATATCTCAACTAAAAGAAAAATATGATAAGAAACTGAATAATTTATCCTATATACAAGTGAAATAGACTAAAACATAGGGATAGGAACCAGAAAAAAGCTTTTATTCTGGAGACAGTTCTCATTTGATTTTTTTTCTTTTTTTTTTTTAAGATAAAAGACATTTCTACTTTATGTTGAAGCAGTTCCTAAGTTATAGAAATCTTCAAAAAGGATAGTTTAAGCTAGTAATTATGCTTCGTGAAAGCTCTTTTTGCACTTTCTCTTATAAGCCAGACTTAGCATTTGTTAAGGAAAATAAATGATTAAAATCTGCTGTCTACCCATCACATTTCTTGTATTCTTCAATAGTAATAAAATTTTTAATAGACTGCTTTATAATTTTCAAGGTGTTCTTGTATGTGTGTCTATAGTATGCATGTAAAAGTATACATATGTAGGGGCAGGTATTTGTCAATAGTGCTGATAAATTGAGTGTTGGTTAAAAATGACTAGATTATGAAATTTTTGTCTTTTACTCTGAATAAAACACTGGCTTTGGGTAGGTCTTGTGTAAGTAGAATGATTTTTGTAATAAACCTTAAAGTAAACCTAAGTTTGTAAATCAGATTATCTATTGCTGGAACACTCAATTTTCTACTTGTTCCTGTAAAGACTGGAAATACTGATCATGTGTACCCTGCTCTTAACACCTTCATAAAGAGCTGGCACAGTTTCTTGTTTGATAAGCTGGAAATGTCAGGGCTTCTCTGGGCTGTCCCTGAAGCTTCATGTCCAGTACTAGTTAACGGTTAAGCCCAGTGGTTCCTTTAAAGTTCCTGTAACGCAGCAGGGCATATGGGTCCTGGAATACAGAGGGAAGTAAATTCATTCTTGGCTAATATTTGTACCATCAGACCTTTTTTCCTGGGATGTTGCAACTGTTGCCTTATATTGGTTGAGTACACACTTGTTTCTACTTAGAAAATAGCTGAAATTAAATGGAGAGACCTAAAAATTCTCATCAAATGCTTCTTCTCTCTGAAGGAATTGACAGAAGAAGGACTGCCTTTTCTCATACTTTTCCACATGAAAGAGGATACAGAAAGTTTGGAAATATTCCAGAATGAAGTAGCTCGGCAATTAATAAGTGAAAAAGGTAGACAGATTAAGGTGTTTATTTTTATCCTTTCTTTTTTCTCCTTCTCCCTGGTTACATTTCTATCCACATAAAGATATTTAGGTTAAAAATTTAACAAGTTATTCTAACATTTACCCTTGAATGTGAAAGTGAGGAGGCATTAGTAGACATATAATATGAAAGGGGTGTTTTTTGTTTTTGTTTTCTGCACCAGGACTGTTCTACAGAGAAAAATCAAATAGCATGAGAAGTAGGGTCCTGGGTGAACATTATTAGTTTGGAGCACTTTCTCCCAGTAGCTTAATGCTTGGCTGACACCTTTTCTGGTAGACATTCCCAGAGATGCTGCTGAGAGAACTTACACAATCTGATTCACATTTATTTCTAAATGAAAGGAGGTCGAGTAGTGAGCGGTCTGTGGATTCTATAAAGTGTCTAAACAGAATTTGGGTTGTCATCTACTTCCCCTTTGTAGTTAGGGAAGAATTCTTGTCCAAATAAACTAATGGTATTGTATAGAGCTACTCTTTTTAGTCACTTAGAAAATATTTTGGGGTTGAGTTAGATTAAAAAGCAATTAGTACAGGCTGTAAGGAGCTAGACTAAGGATGGTCCCATGGGAATAGCTAGCTCATGGCTCATGACTTTCAGGAACTTGCTACCCTGAACCTGGGTAACCTGCATGGCACGTGATTGTCCATTTAAAGTTTCACTGTAGCATTCAAACATGAATTTTCTGATAATTTCTAAGGAAATTTACTCTCTGCCTTGGGAACTAAAATCTTATGTCTATTAAATGTTAATAATACTTAGGTTTTAGTTTTTATAGGCTATATCACTCTAATGAATGTAGGTGGGGTTCTGGTTTAAATACCATTTTTTGTGAGTTTAAAATGTTAAGAGAATATAATCAAGAGAATTCTAATATACTTCTCAATATTTTATCTCCTTCAAAGGTACAATAAACTTTTTGCATGCAGATTGTGACAAATTTAGACATCCTCTTCTGCATATACAGAAGACGCCAGCAGATTGCCCTGTTATAGCTATTGACAGCTTTAGGCACATGTATGTTTTTGGAGACTTTAATGATGTATTGTAAGTATTCATTTTGCTTTTTTAAAAAATTACTGATAATGTCTCAAAATTGAATTTAAAACAGTTGTTTGAATATTTCAAAGTAGTCCTCTGTGTTGTAAGGGTCGTACTTTGTTAACTGAATGGAAGAGGTTGCAATGATTCCTACTTTTTTTCCACTATTGAATTATGATAGATCCATGTAGAAATACCAGTATTAGGTAATTAGAATTGATAATTAATGCTTGAGCAATTGATGATTAATGCTTAGGAATTAATCTCTGAAAAAAAAATTGTATCATGAGAAATTAGCATTGCACCAAGTTTGGTCTTTGCCAACACACATCAAGGAAAATAGGTTTTAATCCTAGGTCAGGTTAAAGGAAATCAGTAATAGTGCCATTACCTATGACTGCACCTAACAAGAATATTAGGAGTATGTGTATGTGACTCACAAGTTTGCTATTCCTAGGCATTTCTTTTGAGAAGTTTTTCTTTGGGGGGATGCTGGGGATCGAATTCAGGGCCTTTTGCTTGGTAGGCAAGCACTCTATCACTTGAGCTAAATCCCCTTACTAGGCATTTCTAATGACTTACAGCTGTGAACCCTTCCAAGACTAGGCAAGCTTTCTGAATCTGTTCTCAGATATTTATAGTATTAATGAACATATGAGACTTGAAGCTATTATACATACTGAATTTTTATCAGGTTTTGGAGATGTCAAATGCAGTGATTAAAACTGGAGATATTTCTTAATATATGAAAAATTTAAGCAATACAAATTTAATTCAAATTAGACTTTTTCTTTTAAAAATTTGTTTAAATGCTGTCTCAGTTACTTTTTTGTGGCTGAGACAAAATACTGGACACCCGCAAGTTGAAGGAGGAAAGGTTTATTTCAGCTCAAAGTTTGTAGAGGTTTCTGTCCAGTCTCTGGGCTCCAAGGCAGGGTAGCATGATAGAGGGGGATTGCAGAGGAGGAACAGTTTATGCAAAGCAGGCAGGAGGCAGCAGTAGCAAGCAACCTGACTTTCCCTTTTATCCCATCTAGGCTACAAACCTTTTGAGTGGTGTCGCCCACACCCAGGGTGGGGCTTTTGATTTTAGTAAATCCATTCACTCACACCCAGAGCTATGCTAATTCCAATCACACACCCTTAATCCCAGTATCACACATCATAGATCCTGGCAGCTCTGAAAAGCCCCACCTATGAACACATGAGGTTTTGGGGGGACATCTAGATAGAAGCCATGACAAATGCCTTTTTTATCCCAAAAGACTAAATTGCACACAGCGGATATTTTGATGTCCTGTAGAATGAATTACTTCATCCAGTTCTAAATATTTCAAGAGATCTGAGTCTTTGAGAGAAGATTGTCCATCCTAAATCTGTACAGGAGGCCTAGATTTGAGTCCTGCCTTGGGCAAATCACTAAATTTCTCTACTCTTGTTTCTTCATGTATAAAATGTAGTTGATGGTACCACCTTTCTATTGAGATTTTTATGAAAATTAATGAGATGATCGTGTGTTATACAGTCGTATCAAATCTTAGTTGTTCCTTCTTTACCTACACTAAAAAGGACAATATTTTTCCTATTTATTCATTATTTATTCAGGTCTTCTGTATGACAGTCACAGTGCTAGGAATTCAAATGTTTGAAGTTTATTAAGACTACACAATCTGGACCCTGAGGCTGGCCTAGTGCTGGGTCAGGTAATGTGAAACCTACATCTGCTGGGGCTGGTCTTGAGCCTAGCATTATAGGGACTGGTCTGGTGCCTGGACCTTCTAGGGCTGAGGCCCTTAGGACTGACATTAGGAGTCAGGTCATCTGATGCTGGTCTGGAAGCTGAGTGTGCAGGTGCTGGCCTAGAGCAGTGATGGTGAACCTTTTAGAGATGAGTGCCCAAATAGCAACCCAAACCCAATTATTTATTGTAAAGTGCCAACACTGCACTTAAACCTGAATACTGAGGTGTTAGTTTAGGAAAAACAACTCATACACTAATATCTTTTGTCTTAAAAGAAGAACAACACACATGCCATAGGTCTGCTGCATTGGCCTAGAGTTTAGGTTTACAAGGGTGGTCTGGATCCTAGAGCACAGCCGGTCTTCGTGGGCAGTTCTAGAACCTGGATCCTTGGGGGCTGGTTCAGCCCCAAGATCTACTGGGTTGAGCCTGGATATATAGAGGCCAGCAGATGTGGAGCCATTCCAGAGTTTGATGTCACTGGGGTTGCCCTGGGGCTGGACTGGAGACAGTTTGGAAGGCAGACTCGGAGCCTATAGCACCTGGTGCCAGAGCCAAGTGGGCTCGGAGCTTACTCTTCAAATGTGTGGTCTGGAGCCTGAGGCCTCAGGGACTGGCCTGGTGCTAGGCAGGCCTGGAACCTGTATGTATAGAGAAAAGTCCCTAGTTCACATGGCAGATACCAACATAAGGCAAGAAGCAATGTGAAAAAAACAAGATAAAAAGAAACATAAAAAAACCACCTGAAGAACACAATAATTTCCCAGTAACTGACCACAAAGAAAGGAAAATATATGAACTGTCTGACAAATAATTGTTTTAAGGAAGCTCATTCAACTCTAAAAAAATCCAGAGAAATAATTCGGTGAAATCAGGAAAACAGTAAGTGACTGAAAGGTGAAAATTAACAGAAGGATTAAAACTATATGGTTATATAAAAATCAGGCAGAAATTCTGGAGTTGAACACAATAAAGGAACAATCTTAAATACAATCTAATATTGTACCTCAAGGAATTGAGAAAAAAGAAAAACTCAGGTCGTTAGTAGAATGAGAACACAACAAAGATCAGAACCGAAATAAATAGAGACTAGAAAAACAATAGGAAAAAAACCAATGAAACTAAGACTTGGTTTTTTAAAAAGATGAACAAAATTGCAAAGTCTTTAGCTAGACTAAGAAAGAAGAATCAAAATGAAAAAGCAGACATTGCAGATGATACCACAGAAATATAGAGACTACTGTGAACAATTATGTGCCAACAAATTGATAACCTGGAAGAAATGGACAAATTTCTAGACACATACAGATAATAAAGAAATAGAAAATCTTAACGTATCAATAATAAGTAAGCAGATTGAATCAGCAATAAAATGTCTCCCATCAGAGATAAGCCTAGGACCTGATGGATTTACTGATATTAAATATTTTAAGAACTAATACCAGTCCTTCCCAAACCCTACCAAAAAAATTGAAAAAAGGAATATACTTTTGAGGTCACAAAGTCAGTATTATTTTGATAATAAAATCAGAGAGAGACACTAATAAGAAAATAAGAAAAGGATATTATGCTGTAATATCCTTTATAAATATAGGTGTAAAAATCCTTGACTAAGGAGGAGCAAACTAGAGAATCCAAAAATAAATCTACTAATTTATTGTCAATTGAATTTCAAAAACAGTGCCAGGAACACACAGTGGGGAAGGAACAATCTGTTCAGTGAACGGTATTGGGAAAAGTTGGGGAAACCTGAATGTCTACGTGCAGAAGAATGAAATTAGAGGCCCTCATCTCACATCTTATACAAATATCAACTCAAAATGGATGAAAGATTTATAACATAAGACTTGAAACTGTAAAACTAGTAAAAGAAAAATGTAGGGGAAAAATCCCATGACATTGTTACAGGCAACAATTTTTTTTAATATAACCCCAAAATACAGATAAGCAAAAGCAAAAATAAGACAAGTGGAATTTCATCAAACTAAAAACCTTCTAGAGACCAAAGAAAACAACCTGATTAAAAAATGGGCAAAGAATCTGAATAAATATTTCTCATAAGACATACAAATGGCCCACAGGTATATGAAAAAATATCCAATATTATAAATAATCTGAAAAATGCAAATTAAAAACCACTATGAGATATCACCACACACCTGTTAGAATGGTGGCTGTCAATAAGGCAAAAGATAAGTGCTAGTAAGAAAAGGGAACCATGTATACTATTGGTGGAAATGTAAATTACCGTGGCTTATGGAAAACAATATAGAAAGGCCACAGAGAATTTAAAGTGGAAATGGAATCAGTATGCCAAAGAGATAACTGCACTCCCATGTTTACTTTGCATTCAGAATAGCCAAGCTATGGAACTAATCTAAGTGTCCAGCAGCTGATGAATGGCTAAATAAAATGTGTGTATTTATACAGCTTTAAATACTATGCAGCCTTCAAAAAGAAGGAATTCCTGTCATTTGTGCCATTGAGTCTGGAGGGCATTATGTTAAATGAAATAAACCAGGCACAGATAGACAAATACTGCATGATCTCACTTATATGTGCAGCGTAAAAAAGTTAAAAGTTATTGGAGAGTAGAGTGGTGATTATAAGGGGCTGGGGAAAAATAGAAGAAATTTTAGAGGACTCAGGAAGAGTAATCAGGCAAAAGAAAAACCAGAAGGAATGATAATCATGATAACTGACATATACAAGAAACTAAAAATTACATGAGTGAGCAAGAGAGAGAAATAGAAGATAGATGGAAAGGAAGTAGGGAGATCTTTTTCAAATGGATGAGGGAACAAGAGATTGTGAGAGGGGAAGGGAGGGAGGGAAAGGGGATAGAAAAAAATGTATTGAAGAGAAAAAATGATGAAAATAGAGCTGTTGCAAATGGGAAAGGGACCAGGAGTTGGAGCGAGAGGGAAAGGAAAGGAGGGTCAGGGGATGAAATAAAAGAATTAATATGTTATGGACATTTACCAACTCCCCACAATAAATGTAATCATTATGTGCTGCAAACATGTACTAATACAAAAATAAATAATAAAGAGAAAAAAATCGTGATAATTGAGGATGAAGCAGCTCAAGCGGAAAGGAATGTTCAGCTGGAAAAGAAAGATGAAGCATCATTTAGATTTGACCAAAGAGTCTGTATTGCAGTGAATTGAAGAGTAACTATGGCATGAAAATTCTCTCAAGAAACTTGCCCATGAAGAGAAAGAAATAAGGGGATATATCGTTCAAGAGAGCTATCGATGAAATGCTGTTTTAGCTTTTCTGGGGGATATAATCAAGTGGAGTAAGGAGTTGAGATAGGAAAAAGGGACTAGTTGGTGAAGCAAAATAAGGAGCACAAAGGGAATGAGAAACAAAGTAAATAGCCTTCCTCTCTAGGGAAAAAGGGAGAAAAAGAATGGTGCAGCATTTCTTCGAGGGTGTTTTGGGGATTGTGTGTGACAGCAGCAAAAGATTGATAAGGTTCCTGTCTGGTTCTCATTTTTTACCAACAAAGGAATCAAGCAAGATCATCTGCTGAGGAGAGTTAGAGGAACTGCTGGGAAAGCCAGGGAAAATCGAAAGGACAAGATTACATTGGATTTAAAAATATAATCCTAATGTTCGGGCATTAAAAAAAAAATGACACTCATACAGTTTCCTTAGTAGGTGTGTGAGCATTGACTGTTGGCTAGACAGGGCTGTTTTAGCTAGTTGGGTGTCCTCTTCCTCTCCCTTTGTAGGCTTGCAAAGCTGTATACTCAAATTGAGGGAATGTTCTAATGGCTGGCCTTGCTGGAGGAGCTGGCAAGCAGGGTGACTGTGCTTCCCACTGAAATGCTGTCTGACTCATGGGTTGTTGAGATGAAGTTTACTAGCACAACTCCCTACCTTCAGTAGTCAGTTCTTTGTTGTATAAAACCTATTCTCTTTAATGGGAATCTCAAATTATTTGGAAAGTCAAGAGGATACCAATTCAGATTACGTTTACCAGTCAGCAACCAAACTATGCCCAATTTTGAGTGATATTCCTGGGAATGCTGTTTTATGCATCAGTGGAATCCCGTTGAGGAATTTCAACTTGGCTTCTTTTTGCCTGCCATTCTAATGTCAGATTTAAAACACTCTGGCATTTCTAATCCCAACTTGGTATCCGTTTGCCGGATTTTATTTATCCCTGGTGCAAAAAGAAACTGAACCAATAAGATTTTCCAAAGAAATCTGGAGATGAGAAATGATCCTCTCCCATCTTGCAAGCGTTCTTTGAGTAGAGAAAGAGATAAGAAAAGTGATTATATTTGAGTCTTTGTGAAATAAATTATTTCTTTAATTTCTTCTTTAGGTGCTTGATTTCCCCTTTTAGGCACTGTTCCCTCTAACGTTTTTTTCAATTACGAGGAGATACATGCTGTGTGAGCAGCGAACTAAACCTTTGTGAATAGATGTTAATGTTAAAAATCAAATAAAACATGAGGCAAAGTGAATCTGACACACTTAATGGCTTGTATAATTGTTATTGTGCTGCATTGTAATTAAGGCTTAAATGATAAGCAGTTTCCATAAATTACTGTAATTACTATTACTTAGTAACTCAGCATTTCTGGGGTCATCTGGAGAAAGTATGATTGTGGTAAGAGAGGAAAAGCAAATGGATGGTGTACAGTCCCCACGATGAAGAGGTGGGCCTTAGGAGGTGGATACCAGTGTTCTTATTTATCTCTTTCCTTATTTCAGAGAAACTGAGGCTCAGTGAGATAAAATAACTAGTGTCAAAGGTAGGATTTACATCAAGAGTATGTTGAACCCCCAAAACTCGAGCTCCTAACACTATATTAAAACAGTGACATTTTCAATACCTATGATAAGCATGTAAATGTAAATGTGAAATACATTGAAGAGCTAGTACTTACTAGTGTTTGAAAGTAGATGACATCTCTATGGATGGGTTTTTTACTGTTTGATCAGATTGTTTATCTGCCAGTCTAAAGAAATAGGGTTCATATGGAGATAGGAAAAGAATAGGGGTAATTGCAAAACCTAAGAATGGTCCAGCAATGTGGTTGTAAAGACCCAAAGAAGAATCAATAAGGGGATATTGTATATGGTTGAAGGACTTTCAAGAAAAACTTACCATTTTAAAAGTTGTACCCAGAGAATACTTTTTTATATACTCATTTCTTTCTTTATTTTTAAAATTAAAAAATTTTTGCTGTAGTGGGGATTGAACCCAGGGCCTTGCACATGCTATGCAAGTATTCTATTATTAAGCCAGCTCTTTTAAATTTGAGACAGGCTCTTGCTAAATTGCTCAGTCTGGCCTAGAATTCTGGATCCTCCTGCCACACCCTCCTGAGTAGCTGGGACTACGGGTGTACCCCACTACACTTGGGTGTGAATACCTTTCCATAAAAGTTCTTAGCTGTTTTAGGAGTTCCAAGTGATGGGCTGGGGGAGGGGGCAACAGCAGGGAAGATTTCAGGTCATGCTTGGGAAGATACTTTTTCTACTGGAATCATCCAGAAATGGACTAGGTTACTCTAAAGATAATGAGTTCCCTAGCTGAGGGCTGTAGGTCATTTCCCAAGTAACTAAATCAGTGGCAACTAAACTACACAGTCTGGGAAGCTGGCTGCAGCTGATTGGCAGGGAAGAGCAAAACTAGAATGAGGTGGTTGGTGACAGGTGCCTCACTAATAAGGCAATTAGTTATTCACTGACAAAATAGTCTGTCTCCTTGGCCTCAGAGGGAGCAAACCAGGATAGAATTACAAAGGAACCAATTGGTTTGTATCAGAAGCACTCAAGGCTAGTTTAACATTTGTAATTCAATCAGTGTAACTCAGCATATTAATGAATAAACAAAACTACACAACCATGACCACACTAATAAATGCACAGAAAGCACTTAATAAAAGTCATCATCTATTCTTGATTTTTTTTTTAAATGCCCAACAAGTTAAGAATATAAGAAAAGTTCCTTTGGATAACCTAGAAGAAATGGATAAATTAATTCCTAGGCACATTCAGGCTACCAAGAATAAATTATGAACAAATGAAATATCGAAATGGACTAATAATGAGAAAGAAGATTGACTCAGTCATGAAACGTTGCCCATTAAAAAAAATCCCCAGGACCTGATGGCTTCACTGCTGAAGCATACACCAAATGTTTAAAGAAGAACTAACACCAGTCCTTATGGAGGGGAAACTTCTAAATTCATTTTTATGAGGCCAGCAGTATCCCGATATCCAAGCCAGACAGAAATACTACAAGAAGAGGAAATTACGAACCAATGTTCTTGATAAACATGTAAAAATACTCAACAGAATACTAGCAAACTGAATTTAGTCAGGAATTAAAAGACTCACTTACCATGATGGGTGGAATTTAACTCTGGGATGCGGGGATGGATGGTTCAACATACGCAAATCAATAAATGCAGTATGCCACATTAGCAGGATGAAAGACAAAAAAAGAAATAAGACCATTTCAGGAGATGTAGAAAAGACATTCACCAAAATTCAATATGCTTTTCATGATAAAAACTCAATTAAATAGGCATACAAAGAATGTACCTAAGACTATATATGAACTAGCCCATAGCAAAGATTATATCCAGTAGTAAAAAGGAGAAGGCTTTCCATCTAAGATTAGGAACAAGAGAAGTATACCTACTTTTGCCTTCTATTCTGCATAGGACTGGAAATCCTAGCCAGAACATTTAGGCAAGAGAAAGAAAGAAAAAGTATCCAAATCAGAAAGGAAGTAAAACATCCCTGTTTGCAGATGGTATGAACTTATACAGGTTGATCTTCCTTATCCAAAAATTCAAATCTGAAATGCATCCAAATCCGAAATTTTTTGAGTGCCAAAATGATGCTCAATTTCAGATTTCAGACCATTTCAGACTTTGGATTTTTGAATTAGTGATGCTTAATTGGTAGACTCTATGTAACTATTCCAAGGTCTAAACAACTGTAAAACATGAAACACTTCTAACAATTTCACTTATACTAGTTACACAGAAAAAATAATTAAGCAATAAATTTAATTAAGGAAGTGGAAGGCTAGAAACATTGATGAAAGAAACCAAAGAACACACATTGAAATGGAAAGCTAACCAATAATCATCAATTGGTAAAATTAATACTGTTAAATTGTATATACTTTCAAAAATGATAGATTCTTTGCAGTTCCTATCAAAATTCCAATGTTTTCCACAGAAATAGAAAAGACAATCCTAAAATTTATATGGAACAAAAACTCCTGAATAGCCAAGGCAATTTTGAGCAAAAGAACAAAGTCACAGACATCGCACTGCCTGACCTCAGAATACACTACAGAGCATCTGGGCAATCGTAGCACTCTGGGAGGCTGAGGCAGGAGGATTACATGTTTGAGCCTAGCCTGGGTGACTTACAACTTGGCGAGAGCCAGTTTCAAAATAAAAGCTAAAGGGCTACGATGTAGCTCAGTGCAGTGCTCCTGAGATCAATCCCCAGCACCAACAAAACAATAAAAGCTACAGAGCAATAGCAATCAAAACAATGTGGTGATAGCATAAAAACATTTGTAAACCAGTGGAACAGAATAGAGAGCCCAGAATTAAAGCCATTCATTTATAGTCAACTGAGTTTCAACAAAGGTGCTAAGAACACATAAGTGGAGAAAGAACAGTCTGTTTAATAACTAGTGCTGGGGAAAGTGGGGGTGGGGTCACACTGGATGTCCTCAAGCAGAATGAAATTAAGCCCTCATCTCATACCACATATAAACCTTAACTCAAAATGGGTTAAAGATTTAACCATAAGACTGGAAACTGTAAAACTACTAGAAGAAAATGTAGGGGGAAACCTCCATGATGTTGGCATGGGCAACAGGTTTTTTGGATATGACCCCAAAAGTACAGGCAATAAAAGCAAAAAGATAAATGAGATTATATCAAACTAAAAGAGTTCTGCACAACAAAGAGAACAATTTACAGAATGAAGAGACAGTCTGTGCCAGTGGTGGGGAACCTAGAGCACATGTGGTACTGTGAGCTGTTATCATTGAAAGTGAAGGTTTGCTGTCACTGGTCTGTGGAATGGGAGAGAGTACGTATTGCAAACCACGTACCTGGTAAGTGGTTAAGATCCAATATATAAGGAACTCAGCTCAGTAGTAAGAAAATACCTGATTAAAAAATGGGCAAGTGATTGAATGAACATTCTCAGAAGACATACAAGTAGTCAACCAGTGCATTAAAAAAAAATTCTCAACACAAATCATCAGAGAAATAGAAATTAAAAACATAGTAAGCTGTCCCCTCACACCTGTTAGAATGGCAATTTTCAAAAGGACAAGTGATGACACGGAGAAAAGGGAACCCTTGTACACTGTTCGTGGGAATGTAAATTCATTTAGTGTATGGATATGGTTTGAAGTTTCCTCAAAAAATTAAAAATGGAACTACTCTATGATCCAGCCGTCCCACTAATGGGTGTAAAGGACTATGTAAAGGAAATGAAGTCAGTATGCCAAGGAGATATGCACACTTCCACATTCGCTGCAGCATCAGTGCAGCAGTAACAAAGATATGGAACCAACTAAATGTCCATCAGATACTAAATGGATTATTAAAATGTGGTATATGTAACATATTGAATACTATTTCAGCCTTTATAAAAGAAGGGAACCTTTCTTTTGTGACAACATTGATGACCTGGACGGTATTAAGTGATCTTAAGCCAGGCATAAAATGATAAATATTTCATCATCTCACTTTGTGAGAGTGTAAAAAAGTTGATCTCACAGAAATAGAGTAGTATGGTGGTTACCAGGGGCTGGGGATGGGAAAATTTAAATAAGGAAGCTTCTTCAATCTTATAAAGGGTATATCTGTAAAGAATCTACGCTAATATTATAGTAATGATAAAAGACTGACTACTTCTTCCTTAGGATCAAGAGCTAGGCAAAGATGTCTGTTCTTATCACTTTTGTTTATTATTGTGCTAGAAGTTATAGCAAGTACAGTAAAACAAGAAAATAAGCATTCAGACTGGAAAGAAATAAAACTTACTTTCTTTGTACATGACATAATCATCTATGTAGAAATTACCAGTAAATCTATATAAAGGCTCCTAGAACTGAGAAGTGATTTTATCAGGATACAGAGGGAGCTTTAAAAAAATTACTTGTATTCCTATACACTAGCAGTATACAACCAAAAATCAAAAATTTTTAAGTTCCATATGTAATACTTCTAAAAGAAGAAAATAACTACAGAGGTATAACAAAATATGTGCACAAGCTATATGCTGATGATTACAAAATGTTGATGAAAGATATCAAAAAGGACCAAAGAAATGAAGAAACATACTCTGTTTATGAATTGGAAGACTCAGTAAAGATGTCATCTCTAAATTGACCAATAGATTTAATCCAAGTCCAGTCAGAAATCTTAGTTGGATTTATTATAGCTATCGACATGATGGTTCTAAAAATTTATATAGAAAGGTAAAACTAGGATAGCCAAAATAGTCTTGAAAAAGGAATGATGTTGTAGGATTCCCAATATTTTGATACAAATCTAAAATATATGACATAAGTCGAAAGTAAGACAGTGTAGTATTTGTAAAAGAATAAGTACATGGGCTGGGGATTTCGCTCAGTGGTTAGAGTGCTTGCCCAGCAAGCACAAGGCCCTGAGTTCGATCCACAGCACCGAAAAAAAAAAAAAAAGGTACATAAAGCTATAGATAGAAATAGACACATAATATAGTAATGCACTTTTTTAACCATGCAAAGACAATTTAATGGAGAAAGGATAGTCTTTTCAACAAATGATGCCAGGCCAGCTACACATTCTTGTACCAAAAACAAATTTTGTCCTATGAAAAAGTAGCTTAGAATTGACCACAGATCTAAAGGTAAAAGGTAAAGTTTGAAAACTCTTTGGACTGGTCACAGGAGAAAGCACTTACCTGAAACTGGGACAAAATACCCAACATCTGCAACTTAGAGAGGTTTATTTTGGCTCATGGTTCCAGCAGATTCAGTGAAAAGTTGGTTACTCCAGAGGCATGTGATGGCATGGAGGAACCGCCTGCTGGGGGACAACTGCTTACTCGCTGGTAGCCAGGAAGCAAAGAGCAAATGGAAGAACCAGGGGCAAGAATATGTATTTCCAGGTCTCCAGTGCCTGCCTCTTCCTCCTAAGATCCACCCTCCAACACATGAGACTTTTGCAGGACATTTTACATCTGAACCATAACATTCCAACTCCTGAACCCCATAAGACTTATGTGCATTTCATTACGCAAAATGCATTTAGTCCATTTTTAAGAATCACCAGTCTTAATAGTTCCAGCATTGCTGAAAGGTCCAAGGCCAAAGTGTCCTCTGAGTCTCAAGGCAGACTCTGCTGTAAACCCCTATAAAAATCTAAAACAGTTACATGATCCCTAAGTACATTGGCACAGGGTAAACACTCCCATTCCAAACCTTTGCAGGTGATTATGTTTACCATGTTGACTGTCGATTCTCTGATTGTTCCTTCTTGATAATGACAGGTCATTTCTGGCCAAATGTTAGATAAGAGCTCTTTAGTAATCTCTTTTTTTTACCACATCAGTTCAGTTTCATCCTGTTTCCCTTGCCTTTGCCTTTTACTAACAGATCTTTCTCTACTCTGGTCGATTGACAAGAGGGAAAAATCAAATTAGGGAAAAAAATATAGTCTTCAGTGTTCTCTGCAAATTTGCTGTGTTTAAGATTTAATCATTCATAAATTATTTCTTGACTAGCAGACACAATTCTTACTGTACCACTTGTGATAGTCTTTGGACCTTATTAAACAAACTAGCAGGGCCTTAGATACAGACCTTTTGCAATTCTATGGATTGAAAGATACTTCAGCACTTTGCTGTGGGTGACAGTAGATGATGTCAGATTAAATTTAAATTGATCTCAGTGCTTATCTCTGGTGCATGTGCAGTTACTTCAGCACTAGAGAACCTTTCAGAGGCATTCTGTCAATATAGCTACCTGACAGTCATTTGTGTTTGTAAACTGTGCATTTGGCACCTGCTGGTCTCTGTTGCATCAGAGCTAGTGGGGAGCCACAATGGGTGTACAGTGGAGGTATTGCTTGGTACATCTCTGTGGGAGTTATTGAAGGGAAGAAATAGCACTTCTAGGACTTCAGGAAAGGACAAAAAGAAAAAGAAGCTGGTAATACAACGCAGCTAGTCTTTACTACCAATAAATGATTGAAAAAGTCAATTCTATCTGAGGAATTAAAAGTGTGTAGACCTATGTTTGAATTCTTACAATTGATATCAAAATCACATGGTTTCTGTTTAAAATAAATAATGAATTTCAAATGTACCTCATCTCAGTAGAAGGCAGACAATTCACGTGAGCAGAAATACAAATTTAAGCAAGCAAAGAAAATGCCTAATTTCTGAAGAAATTAAAATGCAAGTATCTTTCACTTATCAAATTAGCAAAATAAAATTTAATATAAAAATATGGTGGCAACACTTCAAAGAAGAGGCAGACATACAGCAAAAATTGGTTCAAGTTTTTGTAGGTATAACTTACCACATTTTGTCCACAATTCTTCTTCTTTAACACGGTGATTTTACTTTATTGGATTCAACTCAAGGAAATAATTACAAAGGAGAAAACCTGGTATATAAACCTGCTTAGCTCAGTATAGTACATGTACATAATACATTAGGCGAATTGGTACTTGTACATAACACACCTTAATTCCTGTATTCATCCTTTCTCCTCCCTCTTCTCCATCCATGTCTTGATCCCCTTCCTTTTTTTTTCTTCTAAGTTTGCAGTACATGTTTACATTCCTGTGCGGAGTTGATATGTGTACATAGCTCATATTAATTCCTTTTTTCATTCCCTTTCCCTCCCCTTGCTCCTCCCTCTTCCCTCCATTTCTTGATCCCCTTCCCCTTTTGAGAAAGGTCTCCCTACTTCCTATTACGGTTTTTTTTGGTAGGTACGTTTTTAATTGTGAAGTTGGTAAAATAAAGTCCATTTTAGCAGTTTAAGCTAAAATTTTATTTGACTTTGGTTTTAGAATTCCTGGAAAACTGAAGCAGTTTGTATTTGACTTACATTCTGGAAAACTCCACAGAGAATTCCATCATGGGCCTGACCCCACCGATACAGCCCCAGGAGAGGTAAGACTCTGTCCCATGGGAACATTTTTCTTTTTCCCTTTTTCTGTTAGCCTTTCTGTTAGCCATATTTTAAGCTCCTGTGTAGGCTTGAGGTTTAGCTCTTAAATATCTTTGTAAAGAAATTCTGAACAAACTATAGATATCTATAAATTATGCTGTTTTTAAATTACTTTGTTAAACTTTAGGCCTTCATAGAAGCCGCAGAATATACAATATAGTTTCTTGATCATCTACAGTGGACAGAGTATGACTTCTGTGGAATATGGTTATTAAAGGGTAAGAGTTGGGAGTAGATACATTAGTGTGGAAATCAGTGGATGTTAGTAATTGTTCCAGCCTGCTTATATGGCTGGAAGACTGACCATGCTATGAGGAAAGTAATAATTTGTTATTCTTGCCAAAGGATCCTAAGAGCCTTGGTGAATACAGTACTGTTGATGCTCAGAACTTATGGTTTAATGTAGCTTTCCTATTTGAGATTTCAAATGCTTGACACCTGTTTATCAAAATTTTATGTTTTCTTTTAATCGTATGTATAAATTCTAGTTAAATATGTTACCTATTTATATAAATCCTGAAGCTAACAAATTTATTTTTAAACTGGAGAATTTTAGTATTTCTATTCTGAAACTTCTGTTATAAGTAATTTCTATGTCCCTGCTTTACTAAACAGCCCTAAATTTGCATTTTGATGTGTTAGGATTTACATAATGTCTATTATAGTGAAACTAAGTGGGAAGATGATATATTCTAAATCCTTCCCATTCTATATGCCTAAATTTAAATCCACTATTTTTCCCAAAGAAGCTACTAAATGAAAACTGAATGTTCCTTTACCTTATTGAAGAGTCAGATTAGGTTCAGAGTCAACAGTTCTCTTTAGAAATCTGCTGACATGCTTTTTCCTTGAAAAATAACATCAGATTTTTCTTTGGTAATTAAGCAACGGTAGGAGGCAGCCAACTTGTTATTGGCAGTAACCGAAAGGTGATTACTTTCCTCAGAAA
The DNA here is from genome assembly GCA_004026905.1 of Hystrix cristata. NCBI lineage: Eukaryota > Metazoa > Chordata > Mammalia > Rodentia > Hystricidae > Hystrix > Hystrix cristata. The sequence continues at coordinate 45,312 of PVJO010007870.1, read as the reverse complement.
AGGCCCGTTTAGTATTTTATCAGACTAGGAAATGATGTAATTTTGCCACTGTTACATTATCCTAATTTGTCTCACGTTCTCATTAGACAGTGAACTACCTGTTATTTTATTTATTCATCTTTGTGTATTCATACCCAGTGGGCACCAAATACTATAAATGTTTGATAGTAACATAATTTCATCTTAACTAATCCAAATGTATCAGCAAAATAATTGAAAAGGTACTGGGGAAGTGAAACATGACAAATTCCAACTCGCTTTCTGTTTTACTGGGAATGTGCTAGTATGCAGGGCTTGTGGCACATTCTGGTGCCCGTGTTCATTACTGGGAATACTGAGTGCTGATGGTGGGGCCTGCTCTTAAAGAGCTCTCAGTGTAGAGAAAGGACAGACTACACTGCCTTCTTAGATTCTCGGGAATCACTGTCACGGACTGACAGTATTTCTGTCTAGTCTTGATACACAAGTAAAATACTACATACATTAATTTTTTTTCAGTATTCTATTTTTTTTTCCTTATTTCACCCAAGTTTTAGTAATTTGTGGCACCCAGGTAGTGGATAAGTTCTCTATCTATGGAGTTAGTGCCTTTCCGTCTCATGGCAGTCATGTGTAAGAGGTAGTCTGGGCCACGCCAGGGTTGTGCCACCTCTGTGGGATGCTCTAGTAAAGCGTCCGATGCCCGGTGCTTTGTTTCCTTCTGCCACACTTCAGCCCACTGCAGCAGACCCACAGTTGGTGGCACTGTGGCAGCCCTGCCTGGGAGATGTTGAGGACGGCGTTTGATGGGAGAAAAGCAGGATTGCAGATCTAACTCTTCGTCTTTGGCACACAGTTGTTGTCTGTTATTGATAAGCAAATAATTATAAAGCAACTACCATTCACCTACTACTCTTATTAAAATATTATAACTCCATAAAATATATTGGTACAAAGATGTTTTGTTCTTTCTTTTATAGCAAGCCCAAGATGTAGCAAGCAGCCCACCGGAGAGCTCCTTCCAGAAGCTAGCACCCAGTGAATATAGGTATACTTTATTGAGGGATCGAGATGAGCTTTAAAAACTTGAAAAACAATTTGCAAGCCTTTGAACAGCAGCATCAACTTATGTGGTGGAAATAGTAAACCTATATTTTCATAATTCTATGTGTATTTTTATTTTGAATAAACTGAAAGAAGTTTTGGGTTTTTAATTTTTTTTTCTCCCCCTGACTCAAAAATGCATTGTCATTTAACATAGCCTCTTTTAAAATTCTGGTAGGGTTAAAAAATAATAATAATAAAAACCAGAGGCCTATCTTCACTTTGAATCTGTCCTGTAAAATTTTTATAAATCAAGTGAAAGGCGACATTTCCAGAAATATACTATTAACTTGCACTACTAGGGTAGGGAGGACTTAGGGATGTTTCCTGTGTAGTATGTGCTTTTCTTTCTTTTATTTTTATATGATCAATTCTGTTGGTATTTTCATTATCATATTTCTGAAAGCTAAGGATACTTGGGAGGGGAATAAATTAAAATTTTCACACTGTGTACTGTGTTTTACTGATTGGCTGGATATTGCTTATGAAAACGCTATAGTGGTACTTTTTGGATTCTTAATGTGTAATTTAAACATACTATGAAGAGGAGGAGAGCCATAAGCCAGAACATTTGGCAGAAATTGTCCTTATGAATTAAGGAAAAGAAAATGAAAAGTATTATTAAATTTCTATGTGTTTGTCTAAGAAAGTGGCATATGGATGGCATTTAAAACTGCGAAAGAATTATACCTAAATCTGGAAATGGAGATACTAGCAGAGCGGGTTACTAGTATTGAACTAGATAACTTTTAAGGCTTCTCCTATCATGAGACTTCAGTTTCCAAGGAGAAAAACCAGCAGCGAAATTGTATTTCAATAATTCTAAACCTCCTTCAGTCTTGTAGTGTTGTTACAGTTGTATAGATCGAAAGCAAAGACATTAAGGACCATACGTATTTAATTTTTTTCCCGTTGTAAAAGTGTTAGAGGACCCACCCACCTCTAGATCCTCTGATTTCCCAGGCCTGCAGTGTACAGTCCGACAGTCCCAGTGCACGGCCTCAATACTGCCAGGGACTAAAACCAGAGGGAGAGGACCCTCCGTGTCATATCAGGAATCCCAATGCCAGAGGACAGACAGATTCAAAATTGGCTTTCCTCTGGGTCTGGGTTGGTGCTATAGGCAAAGGGTCATTTTATACTTGGGGTATAAATCAATCCCAGTTTGGGAAAGATTATTTTTAAGCTTAAAAGGTTGACATGTGCCATTATATGTAGTATGTAATATATGTAACATCTTCCAATCCTTTTAAAATAAAATGAATATTTATAATGGATATTTAATAATTATTATTTTTAAAAATACAGTTCTTAATCATGCATGGCTTATCCATAGTTTCATTCAGAATAATAAATGTTAAGGTGTTAAGGGGCATGTTTAGAGTATCGTATCAGATTACGACTAGAAAAATAGGACAGAGCTTTCTAGAATTTGGTCCTTAGTTCTGTTCTCTTCATTGCTATTTTATTCAATAACTTGAATGAAGCCAGAGTTGTGATCGTCACATTAGAGAATGGACCAAATCCGAGGGGGTTACGATGAAAGCAAGTATTCAAAAAGCTGACACACAAGACCAAACACAGCACGTCCAATTAACTGGAATACATTTGTAATCCTGTAATTGGGTTTGAAAAAAATAAACAAAAGATATTGCTCAAGTATTAGGTTTCAGAGAGCTGTGATTAAGAGTAGTTACTATGAAAAAGGCCTCAAACACATGTTCAGTATGATCCAAGATGATAAAGTGGTTGTGTAAAAAGCAAGTGAATTTGAGGGTACGTTATTTAGTGTTCATACGTATTGGGATTTAGGCTCCAGTCCTGCCCTTTGTCTTTTCTAGACTGTGAAGCCATTGAGGGCAAGTTACTGATTTATGTCTGTGTCTGTAGTATCTAGTGTTTCTGGACACTTAGTAGTCATCATCAAGTGTTCATTGAACGAATGAGAAGCAGAATGACCTTGGGCAATTTTTGTGTCCCTGAAGGTGTTCGGTACTCATCAAGACTTGATGCCAGTTTTCTAAAAAGTCATTAACAAGCCCAAGTGCATTCCACAAAATGACAGGTTAGGATAAGAGGTTTTAAGTGTTCAGGCTGTTTTCCTTGAAGACTTGGGTCTGAGAGTAGTCTAGATTTTGAAGGGCTGGCAGTGTTTGAGTCAGTCCCAGGCAGTGAACTAGAATTGCAGGAAGTCATGGAGGAGCAAATTTTAGTAGACATTTATTCAAGGCAAGTTTTTTGGTGCTATATATGATGAAGTATAAAGATGAGTAATTCGTACTTTCTACCTGAGAATTGCTCACAGTCTTGTCAGGCAGGTGGCTAGGTAGATAACTGTAGCAGGTGTTAGAGATGTAATGATAGAAGAAAACAGGTTAATGTGGCTGGCATAGAAAAGCACTGAATTCCAAAGACTTCATCGTGGAGTTTATTTTTATGCTGAATTTTAAAAAAATGAATCAGTGTTCTTCAAGGGATCTGGGTATTCAGAATAATCTGAGCGAAGATATGAAACAGCTAAATGCATGAGAAAAATTCTTGAAGGAGGATTAGTACATTGGAGATTGGAAGGAAATGAGAAAGGAGGTTGGAGAAAGAAATGGAGCTGGTCACACAAGGCTTTGTACGCCAAACTAAGGAGTTTATACTCTACATTGCAGAGTAGAGAGCGCTGTTAACAGATCTTCAGCAGGGAAGAATATTCATAGTTAAGTTTGAAAAAGAATACTGTGGAAGCAGCCCTCAATTTAAGACTTCCCTGAGAGTAGGCCAGTAAAAGTTGCCTCAGTTTACCCAGTCTTTGCTGGGCCAAAGGCTCCTCAGCTGTGGCAGAAGAGGATGCAGGACTCAAATGAAGAACCTGGTTGAGTAGCGAAACCCAAACCAGAAGTCAGCCTTTCTGCTTCTCTGCCAGCTCCCTTTTTCAGTTTTTCAGAAATTGTTCCAGTCCTGAGAGGGACCATTGAAAAAAGTGAAAACTTTCTTTAGATGACATTCTAAAAAGTTTTTAAAAGTCAAGTGAACCCAGAATGGAAGATAGAAAATAGGAATCGAGTGTCTCAGAGCTCTCTGATGAAGTCAGTCATTGTCAAATATCATGTGCAAAAGAATGGGAAACTGGCATGATAAAAGCTGCAGAGAGAATCATGAAATGTAAGTGTTTGAAATGGTAAAGCTGGGAATGAACTTAAATTTGTAGAAAATTCTAAAATTGCCAAGAAACTTTTTTTTTTTAAACTTGAGTCAAGACAGGAAGAATGGATAAAGTAGTGTAATTGACAATCAGAAAAGGCTGAATACTCATTTGTTTTTCTTTAAAGAGATACAGTGTGGTTGAGCAAAAAATTAAATGAAATAAAATTGCAAGAGGGGAAAAAAAACAAACTGCCACATTATTTTAAGGCCTACATTTCTGTATCCCATAGAACTACTAGCAGTTGTAAATGTTTTGTGTTAACAACTTTTGGGAATTTTTGAGAAACTGAAGAATATAAGGTGAGAAGACTGGAAATGGGCAAATAGTATTCCAGTTTTCAAAATAATTGCTTTTGCTATTTTTCTAAAATAAAACCTCATGAACCAAACTGCAGTATCAGTAGTCTGTACTGGCGGGGAGAGATTTAAATAGGTGTAAAGAACAAAGTAATTATCAGTTTTTAAAACTAGTATTTAAAGACCCTGAAGACAATAAGTTGTTTCAGGACTTAAGTTGTTTATGCTGATATAACTTAATTATGTGTTCATTAAAACAGGTTGAATAGGACCTCTGCTTAGTAACTGTTTTTTAGCTGTGTTTGAATTTTTGTATGTATTTCCAAGTAATAAAACTATATTTATAAAATATTTCTATATTTGAGACTTTTTACTAATTCACTATACCATAAAGAGTATCATTTTACTCAGAATCTAGATGGCTGGAGTTACTGCCTATCCCAGGTTTATTTTTCATGTCATTTTGTTTTACCTAGGACAGGAAACTATGAATCTTTTGTGTGCTGGTGATTCAAACTCAGTCTTTCATTGAGGCATTGAAGCTTCTCTCAGAACACACCGGGGGGAGGGCTGGCCTGCCCGGAGACCATAGATAGAGTTTGGAGTCTGGAAGAGAAAGAGGGCAGCTTACAAACGACTTCTCTAAATTGTTCCCTTTCCCCTCCACTGTGCTTAGCGAATTCCTCTTATTCATCCTTCAGTGTCTGGCTGCCACCCCGTTGTCCCACAGCCTTTTACGTACGTTAGGTAATTCAGAGGTGGAAGTACATATATCCTTCCCTATCCCCACATAAATGAATGCCATGAGGAAAGCAGAAACTCCCAACTCTGTCCTCCCAGCAACATGATACACTGAAATAACTCAGGAAATCTTCGATTTTTTTTAAAAAAGCAAAATTAAATAAGTAAATGAAAGAAATAAAGGAAAAGAAAGTATCACCATAATTGAAATTGACTCTCCTAGCTGATCTGAAAACGTCAGTTACCTGGTGGTTTTGTCGTTTGCAGACAGGTTTAGGCGAATCTAGTCACCTTCAGTCCTATATCCTATATATTGATTGGCTTTGGGAGTCCTCAGTTTTGTCTGGAAGAAAGTCTTAAGTGCACACCAGTCTAGAGGTCTGTAACTATCACAATGACACCCTCTCGGAGGGTCTCCCCCACCCCCTGCCCAGTGATTCAGGTCCTATATCCTCTCTTCCAAGTCCTGACTATAATTTGAAAAACTGAAATATCTTCACTTCCAAATTGTGATCTTTCAATTCATGACTCCCAAGTCCTAAGGGCATTTTCCAGATTTCTTTTGTTGCATCACTCATTCCTGTTAATATATAAAAGTAGGTGCTAAGCAAAGATTTTCTATGTTTTAGAAAGCAGTTACCCATTTTCCTATCTGTCCCCAAAAGAGGGCAGAAACTTATCTGAGAATCATTAATGGGGTGTAATTTCTTTTTCTCTTCCCATCACTGTATTTCATGCCAAGAAATACTGCAAGAGGCCGATGATATGATCCCTGGTCTAAAAGCTTACAATCTACTTGAGAGACCATCCCGCCACCGAGGCAAGAAATTTACCTCTGCCAGGTGAAATGAGAGACACTTAAATGTAGTGGTCAAAAAATATTCACGTAGAGATAGAAAACTGTACCATGAAGGTTTTGGACACTAAAAGATAAATTTCATGACTATTTTCTCAGTGGGTTTCTAATAAATATTTATAGAATGACTAGCAGAAAGGAATGATCAATATTTAACAGGGGAACTCAAAGAGGCAAGAAAATGAATCATTGCCTACAGGTGGAAAAGAAGGGCAGCTATACCAAGAACCCCTGCATACGTGAGATTTATTACTTCCCAGGCAATAAAGACAAAATGAGGACTGTAAGTCTTATATGACACAAAGCAAAGCATCAATTCCTGTAAACAAAGACTAATTACTAAATTTAATAAATTACTAATTACTAAATTTTAAGTAAACACCCTAGTCTGTATTTCCTTCTAACCAGCTTTATCTCCAGCTTGTTTTCACCATACAGTTTTGGACATGTGGTTCCTCTGCCACTTGAGGCCCATAACCCTTGTTCAACCAGGCATATTCTTAGGCTGCTACTCAAAACCCACATGTCCCACAGAGCCTCCCCCTTCTTTTCTAAGCAGATGGTCTCTATTCTTTGGGGCCTTGTATTACCTTGTTCCTCTTTTAGGGTATTTACTGTATTTTGCTGTGATTCCCTTGCTTTGGGTAACTGAACAACTTACTGGGATAGATTTGTTCTATACGTCTGTGACGGGCCAGCACACAACACACAACAGAAATTCAGTTCAGTGTTTGTTGAATGAATTTTATTGCATGTTTCCTTATTCGAGCACCACTGAGCAACATAATAAATGACAAGTGAATTCTCACCACTGGGCTTTGTGTTGATCTTTGGCAACACCAAAGGTTTAACAATAAAAATGGCAATATTTTTAGGGGGTTTAATTAACAAAACCCAAGTAAACATCTTAGTCATTAATCTTAAGAAAATCTCAAATACTTGTAAAGTATATGAAAAAAATATACTACTGAATGTCTTTGTTTACTAGCGAAGTTATTCACAGGAGCTGGATACTGGTCCATTTAAGACTGGAGTATTTATACTCCTGAAGAACTGCCCTCAGGCTTGGCTGTCAGATGCACAGGTGACAGGATTGGTATTGCTTTGAAGGTTAAGAAACTCAATGTAATTTCCACTAGGGAAAAGAAGGTTGAAGGGGAGCTGAGAGGACCACAGCCTCTGCAGGCAACTTGACGAACCCCAACAAAAAAAACAAAACAAAACAGTTTACTTTGACCAGGCCATACCATGGCTGTGATTCTTGCTCTTATACAAACTAGCCTTGTGATGTGGAGCAAATCACTTGCTTTTGAAAGCTTTTACGTGTTTATTTCAATTTGTCATGTTAATATTGCACGAATACACTGTTTACCACAATAAACTCATTTCTTTGATGGTAGCCGAAGATACTTCTACCATTGCTCGTTTATAACTGTATTTATTAGTTACCCTTCTAGAGTCAATGGTTAGCAAGAGAGAAGATTTAATACAGGACATTTACAAGTTATAACATTCACCCACAAGCCAAATGCAGGAAGAGTGCTGAGTGTCTGTCTATGCACCAGAGACCCGAAAGATCCAAGCAAGGGCTGGGAGCCCACGGCAGTGTCCCAGGTACATCTGTGTCTGCACTAAAAAGCTGAAAAAAATCTACACTGGAGCCAGGTTACAACACTCACAGTGGAGATGAAGACCAGAGCCCCTCTGAAGCAGACAGCAGCCATTCATGACGACAGCAAGGCCAGACCTCCTTCTGCAAAGAGAAGGGCTGAGTTCCCTTTGGGAGAACCAGCCACAATGGAGCCTCTCCTGGGAAACAGCCACTCCGTATTCTTCATTATACCGTGCTGACAACAATCCTCAGGTGGAGCCTCTATGCCCAGAACCACACCAATTCAGTCCAGCTGGGCGTTCCTGCTCGAGTTGACCACAATAAGTCCACCACAATCCACCCTGGTCAACCTAATAACCAGACACATTTCTTTAAATCACCGTCTCCGGTGGCAGATTTGTAAAGAGTTAACATATCTTGTTCTATTCAGATTTACATTAATAATACAATTCTTACTGCACTCATTCCCACACCAGAAACAAATATTCTCAAACTGATTACAAACAGGTGTCCAAGAATTACAAATATACAACTCCATTCTGTCTCTCTTGCTTGTTCTAAAACAATAATTTGTTTACAAAGTACAATATACCAATATAGTGCACCCATGTTAAAAAAAATACGACTTCAAATTTTAAAATGCCTTTGGTTTCCATTAACTTTAACAGAGCAGGGCAACACTAAGAAACACCCTAAAGTATCTCCTGTACCCCAAATACACTCTTCCCTCCTGGTCAAAGGCCTCAGGTCGTTTTTCCATTGTCCTATTTCTTCTCCACAACCACGTTCTCTTGTGTTCATCCTTGCAGTCCACAGCTTCCCTCTAGCCAAATGCTTCAAGTCACACTGCTGGCTCTCTGCTCTGGATTTCCAAGATGAATCCAGCCAAAAGCCCTCAACAATAACTATGCTGCTGTCCCAACAGCAGACTGCACCGAAATTTTTCTGCCACCCAGGCATTGTCTCTAATCATAAGCAAAATGCAGACCAACTTTCTGCCCAAGCACACCATATACCGCCTGGGATCCAGCAGCAACTGTAGGCCTCCTCAGTAAAGACCTCCCAAGTCTCATCCTAACTGGCAGCATTTCCACCAGTTATTCTGGTTTTCCACGCTCTGACCAGTCTCCTATATAATAAGTTCAGAGCATTCCGGGCCTGCCTCTTTGGCCAGTCTCTTAAAACTTTTCCAAATTAATTCCAAAGGCTCTTAAGTCACATAACGTCACTGCAAGGACACCACTTCTCCAATTTCTGTATTAGTTACCTTTCTAGAGTCAGATTTAATGCAGGACATTTACACATTACAACATTTGCATACACAAGCCAAGTGCAGGAACAGTGCTGAACATCTATCTATGCACAGAAGACCCAAAAGATCCATCAAGTGCTGGTAGCCCACAGCACTACCCCATGTACATCTGTGTCCGCACTAACAGGCTGAAGAAACCTACACTGGAGCCAGGGTATGGACACTCACAGCGGAGGTGAAGATCAGAGCTCCCGCGAAGCAAACAGCAGCCATTCCTAATGACAGCAAGGCCCGAGCTCCTCCTGAGAAACAGCCGGTCGCGATCTCCTGCTCCTGTTCTGTATTATGCTGTTTTGACAGCAATCCTCAGGTGGATCCTGTACACCCAGAACCAACTCAGTCCAGCTGGGTGTTCCTGCTCAAGCTGACCACAGCAAGTCTGTGACAGTGTGTGAAATTAATTAAATACTAATAGTGAGAACTATCTGCTACAAACCCAGTGTTCAGAAAAGCAAACAGAACTTGAATATTTTATATTTATCCAGGCCGGAGGGGCAGTGCCCCACCTGACTGCTGAACACCCAGCATCACCCAGCATTCATAAGCACCCGAGGGCCACAGCCACATTGAGCTTTATGATGCCAATATCCCATGTCACAGGAGAACCTTTCCCCCATGCTTTTCTCAATCCATCCTCCCCAAGAGTCCCTGTGGTAGCAACGAAACGGCTTTCATTTTTAAAGTGAACACAAAGCATGGTTTGGTTTCTGTACTTTCTCACAGGGGGAAAATACTGTATGCTCTATATTTATATTACAGGTTTCTTCAACTTCCTGTGAGTAACATTACCAGCATTTAGTCCTCACTCGTGTACAAACAACTTACAGCACTTAAGGGTGGGCAGGGAGGTTTCAGGACTTAAGGCTTCTCCCTTGGCAGCCTCAGCCTCAGTGTCCTTGCTCTGGGAGCTCTGGCCACTTCCAGGCAGCATCTGCACACCTCTTCCGGCCGTCCTTAGGTCCCTGGCTCCTGTGTGTTGGGGTAGGAGAGCTAAGCCATCAGAAGACAAACAAAACAGAGAGGGAGGAGTACTCATAAGGACGAGAGAAGTATGGTCTAATTAAAACAGAGATGGCTTTTCTTATGTGGTTTGTGAATGTCTTTGGAGGCAATTCCAAAAAAAAAGCTTGGAAGATGGTCTAAGTAATATGAGGATCACAGAGTTACTACATGGTTTCCCAAAAGGATACCATTTTAAAAGACAATAATCACCTTGATTTTGTGAGTTATGATAGATTTGCTTTAAAAAGCATTAAAGTTCAGGGCTGGGGATTTAGCTCAGTGGTTAGAGTGCTTGCCTTGTAAGGACAAGACCCTGAGTTCAATCCCCAGCACCAAAAAAAAAAAAAAAAAATCATTAAATAATATGGAAAGCATTGTTTTAAACAATGGTTATAACCTATGAATGTAAAATAATTTGTAGGTTGGGTGGGATTGAAACACCTTAATTTTATACTGTAAGGATCAAATTCAACACTATGCACTTCTGTAACAGCCAGCACTAAAGCATGAGGCTGCTGGACACCGGATGAGGAATCAGACCAAGCAGCAGAAAGCAAAGTGAGAAACCTGGCCTTGCACGCACGCAGGGTCTGGGGCAAGGCTGAGCAGATGAGCCACTTGGTTCTGAAGTGAGGCAGCACAGTATGGCAGAAACAGAACAGCTTTTGTAGTTCAACAAACCAGTTACATCCTGGCTTCTTCCCTTTGCAAATGAATAAGGCTCCTCTGCAAATGACTGAATTGCTTTGAGGCTCAGTTGCCCTTACTGGCAAACAGTGTATTCACTAAATACCACTTCTGCTGTTAAAGGCGTTTTCTTCAAACTAAGGGCTGTAGTCCATGTATAGACAAATCAATGCAGTGGGTTACAACTGGCATGTTTACTAAGCAATAAAAGCATGAGAATGCACTGCATGCATAATATAGATTCTGTTTCATTGTGCATGTGCTGTTTTCATATGAATGCACTTTTCACTGTGGGTTACCCCAAAAACCCATTCTCTGCTCTAGAGAAAATTTCAGATTATGACATGAAAAAACTCTTTAGAAGTATTGCCTTTATCCAAATAAGCCCTCCAAATACTAAGACCTTAACCAAAGTGTTCCTTTCTAACTTGTTGCAGTGAAAATAAAACATGAGTCATAAAGAAGATAAACTTAATCTGACACTGTAGGGCATTAAATTTGGCTTTAAGATTGGTTTCTGTGTCACACTAATTTATGCGTATTAGTACTTTATAGACATTCTTCGTAGCTCATTGAACATTTTAGCAATTTCTACAAAAAGGTGGCTGTTAGGGGAAAAGAAAATTTCTAAGTAACTTTATAAAACATTTTAAAGGACAGCTTGCTGAAGCATGAAGGCTGCTAGCATTATATTCCAATCCTGATGAGCAGTGAAATTTGAAGATTGAGTACATACACCTGGGTCCCACACAGTTCAGCAAAAATGAGAAATCCCACGAAAGAATGTGTGCTTCAAATATAGGCCTAGGTCTCCTCTCCCCTGCGGGTCCTTATGAGTACCTAGTGTGTTTCTAAGATGGTACACTGAAAGTGTGACCAATTTGGGGTTGGCAGAGTGGAGTACTATGCAGCACTGAAGCAGTCAATACTGGAAAATACAAAATTACGTGACACAATCAAATCTTGAACTAACTGTATCTTAAGTTTATAATTTCAGCCAATTATGCTGGGCTAGCTATATCAGAATTATCCCTGCAATTGAGGTATATGAATCTTGTTTTAAATAAACATCTGGGTGAGTTCTGATCTTCCCTCAGGTTCGAACAGCTTGTTAAAGGGACAGCAAGGACCAGAGTATAAAACAAAGTGGGTAGCAAGCTGGGCATGGGGGTGCACACCTGCAACCCCAGCACTCTGGGAAGCTGAGACAGAAGGCTCTTAAGTTTGAGCTTAGCCCAGGCAATTTAGTGACTTAGCAAGACCCTGTCTCCAAATTTTAAAAAATGACTGGGGATGTCGTTCAGTGTGAAGGGCCTGAGTTCAGTCCCCAGAACGGAAAGGGACAAAAAAAGTAATTATCCCAACCTTCCAAGTCTCCAATATCGGACGCTGGATCAGAATCTGACACTCAGTTTTTCTTTTGTATTAAAGATGTAAGCAAGCAGATAACAATAGTTGCTACTTGCCAATTATTTAATGACAATGAGAAATGGTGCTTCGTCTCATTTGAACTTCACTGATAAGATTCAAAAGTATGAAAGCGATCTTTTTAGGTTGGACACAGAAATGAAAGGTAGCAAACCAAGTTATTTAAAGCAACCTCAGCAGGAGAGAAGCAAAGTGATAAATCATTCAACCTCCTGACAGCTCAGCCTGGCAACTGCTCAGACCTTCTGGGTGAAGGTGCCCATTCGTGCCCTCAGGAAGATGTATGGAGTAGGGCAAAAGGTGGTTCCTTCCTATTTCACACGAGTTAGGGGTACAGCATGAGACTGCCTGTGATCTTGTTTTTTCCTAAATGTAACCCTTTTTGCTGTTTGAGACAGACATGGGGTTGGGCTGTACCATACTTGATGTCAGTGTCAAGTGTTGGTATTAGCACCACAAATCCTTTATTGGGACTGAGTCTTGGCGCCGGGCTTTGTCGCCTCCTAGAATGTGAGAAAAGCATAAATGCCATTCTTGGGAGGAAAGAGCAAGTGTGGAGAGTACAGGGATACAGAAGCCTGGGGAAGGGATACAGGCCTAGGCTGTAACAGCAGTGAGGTAGAAAGCTGGTTCTTTGCGCCCCTGAAGGCCAGATGAAAAGGAGACAGGATCGGAGGCCTCTGTAGTATCAAGCCCCGAAATTATAAAGTACCTTGGAATACGGTCTCACGATTCTTGGCCCTCCTCATTTTTAGCCCATACTCTAACAATGTTGGAAATACTCAAAAATTTTCCTTTAGTTTCCTTCTTTCTAAACATAAAGGTTACAGGAAGGGGTAAACAGGAATGGGAAACAACACTGAAAGGCAGAGGATGAGAAAAGTGCTCACTACACACGAGCAGAATTCACCCCACAAACCAAAAAGCTTTTCAAAGTTTCAAGGGAGGGAAAACCAAGGGCACTAGATGGCCGAGGCGGCAGGAGGCAGCTGCCACAGGGAGTGCGGCTAACTGGCCGAGTACGCCTCCTCCCACGTGGCATTCAGTGTTCTTCATTTCGAGAGGCAGAGGGAGAGTTCTGACAAGAAGCCAGTGTCACAAGCGAAGACGTCTGAGAGAGAAGCTGGGCCTCTTTCCATCTTCTCATACTATTACTTTCCCTAAAAATAATGTAAGCTGGCTCAAACTATAACCAGGTTCACCACATAGATTCATGCCCGCAGCTGGGCTGAGCTCCCCACCTGGTACGAAGGCTTCTGAGCGCCTGCTCCTCTCATAACGAGCCTGCGTAATCTAAAATACGCTCAGGCGGAAGGTGTCCGATTCAAGGGCCTATTGTAAGTCCTTAACCGAGTTCTAAATTCAGTTTTCACATTTCCAGACACAAAATTTGTTCCTCGCAGTCTTTAAATTTGACCTGAGGAGACATTACACACCCTAAACTCCTCAATCCCTAACATCTCCATCAACACCCAGCAAAAAAAAAATCTGTTGTCACAGTTCAATCACATTTGGGCATCCAGAGCCACCGTCCTGACACGCAGTGTTCCAAAAGCTGACTGAGTGTCCAGCAGCAGCAAAGTGCTTGGTAGGATCGATATGTTGGTGACAATGATACTGAAGTCTGGTTTTTAACTGCATTTTTTGTCAGTTTGGCTGCGAAGATCTGGACAGCTGGAAGTGAGCTTCTCCATCATTTTCTGTTTCCTTCTTTGTATCAATTTTCCACCTGTGAAGCCTAACACCCCACCACCAAGTGCAGCTGCAATTCCTGCCACTTTGAAGCCTGCAAGGAGGCCAATCGGACCCCCCACCACTCCTCCGATGAGTGCACCTGCCACAGGCAGAGCTGCCAGCTTGTATTTTGCAGCCTGTAGGAAAAAAAAAAAATTCAATGTAGAAACTGAGTTGAGAATATCTGCCTGTGGTGATGTGCATTTTCCTCTCATTACTCCTGGCAATGCCTCTTTAACTCTTGGAACATAATTAACCTTAGAGATGGTACTTGGGGGTGGGAGGAATATTCCACAGGTACCGAGACTGCTCCAGATCTCGGAACTTAAAAGAAATGAACTACAGGGTGGATGGCCACAAATTGATTTTACTTGCCAAACAATCAATCCACTAACTATCTAGCTGGCTTATCTAAACAGTTTCAGCAGCCACAGATTCTGATTCCCACTAAAGCATAAAAGCTGCAGAGATCATTCCATGCTATGTACTTGGGGATAAAATCCACACTGTATGGAAAACAGATGGTTCCAGTTCACACAGACTGTCACATTTTTTATACTTTTGCCCTGCCTGGATTCTTCCAACCCCTCTTTCACTCTTCTCCTTGGATCTCTGTGGATATTTCCTTGTTACAGCAAATGACTTATAGTAAGCCTACAGTTTATTCTCGTTGAAAAAAAAAATTTCTCTCCTGATAGAATGAATCTTAGAGTACAATATTACAACCATTGATTTCTTGCACTACCTATGTGTCATTTCTTCCTGATTTCCTTAATTGCCGGTTCCCCAACACTGAAGAGAGCAGATCAATTGGGTTAATACTTGATATTCCTGGGAGCCTGAGCACCATCGATTTGTCAGCAGGAGCAGAATCTTACCTTCCCCAAGTTTTTGGTTCCCTCTTCAACATTCACAGCAGCAGTGTTGACATGGTCTGCAATGCTGTCAATCTTCTCCTGCTGAGCCTAGATGCAAAGGAATTATGAGTGAGCGTCCCTGCTGGGGAGCAGTGGGAAGCCAACACACACTATTTTAATTCCTGTAATCAGGGCCCAGGGTCCTGTAGCCTTGCAGTCTTAACAGTAGTTCATTAATAGCATCTGATAAACCACGTTCAAAGTACAAACTCACTTTTGTAAGAAAAAGAGGGGGACTTAATTATTAGGTAATAAAAGGGTGGCACCTTTACAGCAAAAATCATCTCACGCTGAAATTCATTCAAACATACAAACATATTAGTCTCCAAATGAATCTACTTTACAGGAGAAAAAAAATCCAAATAAGCATTTACATGTCGTGTTGGGTTTGACAGAAAAAAACAAAATCAACCCCCTAAAACCTAATTTATTTTCTTAGGAAATTCTGTTTAAAGCAGGCATATTTACCTTAGAAGTAAAATGCCCTTGATCCAATAAGCAAAAATTGTTATGTTTTAGGAATAAGATTATAATATGGTTTGACTACAATGAAATCTTTCCACTTGTGAGATGTGTGGCGGTGGCACGAAGCAGTGAATGAATGAATTTACTGCCCTGGGTTTTACACCTATATACTAAGTACATTCTAATGTCACGAAAAGGTAAAATATTTTGGACCAAATATATTCATTATACGAAATATGTAAAATAGCAACAGCTGTGCTGACACAGCAGCAATTATGAGTCACGGGTCTGTGGGCGGGAGGAATGCTAAGGGCAGGGAGGGCAATCTTCCGCTCTGACCGCTGCAGCCCCATAACAAGGTTTCTGGAAAGTGGTTACTGAACCTCGGCTCAAAGTCCCCCAGTGACAAGAACACATTCTTGCCACAGGGACACATTCCCGTTTTAAAATCCACTTTGGTTAGAATTTATATACAATAACATATACTCATTTTAATGATGTAATATGATGAGTTCTGACAAATGTATAAATCCGGTAACTACCATCACAATTGGTGTATGTTTTGTCTTAATTTGTAGAAAAAAGAAAGGAGAAGCTCTCTTCAGTTCCAGATAAATGCTGCCTTCTACAAAGTGTGAAATAATTCAACTTGAATCCCAAAGTATTTGATTGCTCTTACACAACTAACCTATTCATTTAGACTTCCGTAGACATAAGTAACACTCTTCTAATTCCAATCAACATTTGAGTACTACATGAAACTCAAACACCACAGCTAATTTTTTCCCATGGTTTCTGCCTATTAGCATTATTCATATTCCTTCCCTTCCTGATACATGCCTTTTCACTGTCTGGCCTTTTGTGGAATCCCTTCATTGCATGATTCTCCGCCACTACCTAACAGAACACTTTAAAAAGTCCTTTTTCGGTTTTTCCTTTGAACAGTTCTGTCAGACTAACCTGGGCACAGGATCACCTGCATGGCTTCTTAAAACTATCCCAGAATTTCTGATTCAGTACAGCCTGAGAATTTGTGTTTCTAATAAGTTCTTTGCAATTCTAATCAGCCGATTCTCATACTTTAAAAATCACTACTACCTAATAATGAGGATGGAAGGACAAACTTTGGGCAGATATCCTGTGTTTAAACCCCAGCACTACCACATGTCCTGGGACAAAATCCTTGGATCTCTAGATGTTATTACTCTCATCTATCAAATGAGGATCATGAAATTTACATCTCACAGGAAAATAAAATGAGATCTCTGTAAAGTATGAAGTAGAAAATAGAAAACACATCCTGATCTTCCCAAGAATGTGTTAACTCTCATCTTTCTATCTAAAAATATATTAAGCTTTTTCCCAAGGTGCTTGAAAATTCTTCGGCACACAAACATTAAATCTCTCCTAGCACTGACTCACTGAATTTTAATTTTTCCTGTGAAAATTCTTTAAGTCAGCTTTCTTTTTCTGACCTACAGAAGTAAAAGTGCCACCACTAGGAATATCCAACTTGTCTGGATTTCTGACAACCTACCGATGTTTCTATTTGGGAGAGCCCCAACAACTCACAGTCCTGCCTGAAAAAGCCTATGTCAGCAGATAAATCACAGGAGTAAAATTTTATCATCAATCTTCATATCGCAGTGAGTTAGGGTAGAGGAAAAGTAGTCCATGTGGCTCCTATCTTTCAGCCCAACACAATTCCAGCCAGACGGAGAAGCCTCACTGTACCTATTTCCATACACCAAGTATGAGTGCCTCAAGGACACATTTTTTTTAATGCTTGTTCCCAAAAGATTTGAGTATTAAAAACAAAAGATTTTTAAGTGAAATTTTAAAGAATTTTAACATTTTTTCACAAAAATTCTTGGAATAATCAGACTATCAGAAAAAAAAAAATCCTAGAATCACTGATTATTTTAACCATAGCGCCTCCGTCACTGTGATCACCAGCACTTGATGAGGCCCTCCCAGCCTGGGGAGGACCCGACCTCCGCACGAGCGCTGCTTCACTGACGTCAGGAGGCTCGCTTCCACACTGGGCGAGCGAGAAAGGCCGAGGGCAGCAAGCTGATATTCCGGATCAACGGTCAGCCCTCATTGTGCAGAACCACCTTTCTCTTCTTATTTTGTGTGGTTCAACTACCCAAATCTTCAAATTCTGCTTCACGAATAAGACTCAGGGACTCCCATAATGACTACAGTTAGGCATAAAACTGGTACCAGAGAACTGTCAATCTAGTTTGGCATTTATCAGTAAAAGGCCAAACTAGACTCCATTCAGAGCTGAAACTGGCCACCGCCTGTCCCCTTTTGTCCTTGGCTCGTTAGGCTGGGCCAAAGCGCACACACGTAACCCCACCCCAGTCTGTGAAGACAAGCTCCAAGCACAGCGGTGGCTCAGCAGCCTCCTCTCCTCTACCTAGTCAATCTCCCTTTTGGCTTCTGATTTGCGTGTTCGTCTCCATCTGCCCAGGCCTGCCACATCTGACACTCTTCATACCCCTTCCCCCATCTGGCATTTTATTCTTTGGTACCTGTAAGTGTTCTCAACATCCCTTTAACAATAAGCTACGCTATTTATGAGAGATACTGAATTTTCTTCTCAAACTACAGTAATGTATAAATGCTTTTTAAAGGAGAAAAAATTCTCCAGATTCAAAGAATATGTCTATGGATTTTCTTTTAAGAAAGAATGAATTAGATCCCCTATTGGCCGGCAAATAACTGAATCTTGATAAGCAGTTACAGGAGCACTTAATATTCTGAAGAAAATGTGATTCATCAAGTTAATACTTATCAAGCAGAACGCAATTTGGATAGATGAATTCAAAACTAATGAGGAATCACTTTTTCATTGAATGCTTGTTGTGGGCACTTGTAGCCCCAGCACGCTCTAAATCGAATAAGACATTCAACAGATTCAACCCTAAAACCATCTGCATCAATAATAATGCTCTTCTGTGGAGAGTTAGTTACACAATTTTAGTAGTGTGCTCCGGAAGCTATGGGATTCTTTAGGAAGATAACGCCAAAAGTCTAGGTATTTTTCTTTATTCTTCCCTAAGTTCCAGCTTTAATCATATCCAATCATAAATGCAGAAAGGCCCAGAAACAAACCTACAAACACTATGATTTACAGGCAAAGGCCAGGATTGCATTGGCCTAAAAGAGGAAATAAACAGAGAAGTGGGATGGTGGGAAAGGAACTCAAGGAACTCCAGTACTAAAATGCCCAAAGGTAATGCTGGTGGCCAGAGTTGAATCTTACATAAGAAGCCAAAGAGGGATCGCAGAGAAGGCCAAATGCAGGAATGCAGCTGTGGTCAATGGAAGGGAAGAAGAGGGGAAGTCAGGGACAGTATCCTGTTTGGTCCTCCCACTGCTTTCACACAAAGCTCACTGTTATCACATGACGTTCTGGAAGTCATACAGGTAATAATGGAGGACTGTGATCCAATCCATTGCAGCCTAGTTTTTAGACATATAGAATAAAATTGAATTTCAAAAGCCATAGAGAGTAAGGCAAAAGGTAGAAATCAAAGCAGGATCAGCAGCCATGGTGACAAGCTGCTGAACCAGAGTCCTTTAACGCTGGCTAGAAATAGGACGCTGGCTAGAAATAGGACTGCTTATTAAAAAAAAAAAAAAAAGGCTAAAGACAAATGGAGCAAGGTGCCCAATAAATATTAATTGATTAACATTAATTGGACCATAACTTGATTTCTGAACGACTTTCTAAATGCTTTTTATTGTGGTAAAGTACATATAACATAAATTTACCATTTTAACCATTTCTAAGTGTACAGTTCAGTGGCATTAATGTTCACAATGTTGTGAACATTACTGCTATCCTATAGGTTCTTTTTATACTACCTCTATTCTTCATTGAGCTAAGCAGAGTGCTTAGTAGAGTACTCCTAGAAAGTGCTTCTTCCCAGCATGGTTAACTTGCCTAGATACTATCATGTCCATGTGACAATAAGAAGAGGATGTGGTCACTCTGGTTCTGTTCCCAGGTCACTCTCTGCCTAAATGGAGCTTCTGTGAGTCCCTGGCCAAGTGGTCATGAGAACTCTGTCACCCTGGGGATAATAATCAGGGGTTCTCCTTTGAGCTTTTGCCAATAGCATTCTGCCTCGTGTCCCTGCAGAGACTGTTATAATAGGACATTTGTATAGAATTATGGCTATAGCCAGAGTCTTCCTGTATGAATACTCCTTAGAATGGGTTTAAGAGCTGCTTACGTAACATGACTGAACATGTAATTGTTAAATGACCTCAAACTTTAATTTTTCTTTCACATGCCTACCCTACTGGAAGGGAAATGTATTTGTCTTAAGTGAGAAGCCCTTTGTACATGTTTAGTTTTTTTTCCTCAATCTACTTTATTAAAGAGGTATAATTCACATACCTTAAAACACATTTTAAGTATACATTTTGGCAAATGGATGTAATTGTGTAACCATACATGCATAGATTTTACAAACTGCATTAGATTCAGAAATTATTAGTTACAATAACTGAATAAAATCTTGACTCAAGCAACATGTATTTTGGGATTCTTGGTGTATCATTTCCTGCTATATGCAAATATATTAATAGGTTGTTCAGACAACCTAATCCAAAGACTTCCAATGTTTTGCCTCCTCTGATGTAGGAGCAACAGAAAGCAAACAATTCACTTCATCCAACTTTAGTTATTATAGTTCAAGAAAACAGCCACAAACAAGAATTGAAGCAGAATAAGGGACCAGTACTGAAAAGTTTAGAAATTCTGTTTTAAAAGGAACAAAAAAGAATCAAGTGTTCCTAAGAAATGAAAATAAGATGGGTTAAGTAGGATGAGAAGGAATGATACTGTTCTCAAAATCCTGAAAACCTTTTATACAGAAAAAAGATGAACTTGCTCAGTATGTGGCTCTAGAGGGCAAACGTACCAAAGAGATAGTATTATAGAGCCGACTTCACATAAGGAAGAACTTCTAAGACTTAAGAGTCTCCAAATGAAATAGTTGAAGTATCAAGATTTCTTGCACTATACTTGTTCAAAAAGAAGCTAAAAAACTATTTATTTTAAAAGTTGTGGCACGAAGAGAGGGATTAGGTTAGTTAGTCTCTTAAATCATTTCCCATTCTGAGACTGTGTGATCTAGGAACTTCTAACTTAAACCCAGGGAAACTATATGTGTAGGCATATAATTTTCATACACCCTACCTTCCCATAATTCCTAGGAAGCAAAGCCAACAACATTTTTAAAAATAATGAAAGAAAATCTACCCTATATTTCCTACTAAAACTACAGTGTGCTTCCTAATGTATGCTAACAGTATCACTGGGACCTGATTATGCAGAGTAAAGCTGTAATGTTCCTTATCTTTTACTCCATCTCCTCCAATTTCTGCTAAATTTACTCTAGAAATACCTTCCAGCTGTCCTTTACCCTTATACTGGGGTTGCCATTGCTCAGATTAAATTTCTGCAGTCCATCCTACCCATGACCTCCTCCTCTCTCCCACCATTATTTACACAACTAACAGTGGTCTTTCTAAAGCACAGCCTAGATTACATGATGTTAACCTGCTCCAAAGTCTCTATTAGCTCCTTAATATCTGTGAAGTAAAGCTCAGATTCTAGTCAGGCATTCAGTACCATCATAATCTGGGCTTTAGCCTCCTTGCTTGCTCATGGTAGCTGGTGCTTTGGTTGCACATAATACTTACACCTCTTAGGCCACATACTTCTCTGTGTCATGTCTTTGTTCAGCTTTCCTGAAATGCACTCCTTTCCTCCCTGCTATGAACAATTTTCAAGGTTCATGAAACCGCTGTTAAACTGTACTTAGTGTTTCCACCTCATAAACTGTGCCTCGTTACCTTGGAATTAAACATCTCTTCTTGGAGCAGATGATATTTCTCTTCATACTTTATTCTGGCATTTAGTTATCATGCCTGAAAGCTCAATTTTGGGGCTCCAAATCTACTGTGGAATCCTCCAAGGCAAAGAGTAGACTTCATTTATTTCTATATTCAACCTTGTCAGACCCCAATGGTGAGCATCTAACCCAGGGTCTTTTACATAACAGACGCTAATAAAAGTTTATTTAACTGATCTGGATTTTTTTTTTTTTTTTTTTTTTTTGGTGCTGAGAATCGAACTCAGGAACTTATGCTTGCAAGTCAAGCACTCTAACCACTGGGCTAAATCCCCAGCCCTGTTTAACTGATTTAGATTTTGAGGACAGTTAGAATTTTATCCATGGCTTAAAACCAGTCTTCAAAATTTTAACTTCTATTACAATTCTACTCAAAAGTATAGTGATTGATCAAAGCTATTCTAATAATTTTGCAATTTGGGGGCAAAAACAATTTTATACTTACATTCACTAGGAGAGAGAAATCAGTGACCAGCTGGCTAAGTTCAATTAAGTCCTTAAAAAGAGAAAGAGAGGAAGTTAATTATTTTTATGCCTCACAGTTACCAAAAAGAAAATAATTTTTAACATACCGCTTCTAAAGTTTCCCATGATTCTGCAGCATTTTGATCGCGAGGAATTTCAGGCAATGCATATATCTGAGTCAAACTCTGAGAAGCCGCTTCAGCTTCAGTGTCAGGAGGGTGAATTGCTCCTGAATGAACAGACCCATATTCTGAGTTTGTTTTTTAGAAAGGCTGTAGCTTGAATCAATTATACAAAACAATTGCCATGTACAGTGTTTATCAATTAAATTTGAGCTAAAAGCAAATTGATTATTCTATAAAAATAGAATTATTTATCCTTGGACAGATTGTTCCTTAGCTTTGTTAACACATCTCTCCCCTGTATCTGCAAAGCTATGTAAAAACTGATGATGTATATTATGTAATCAATTGGAATAAGTAAGTCTAGATATGGAAAAACCTGCAAAGGGGATCTATTCTAGTTGGCCATTGTTCTATGAAGAGACACACAGTTGAAATAGGTTCAATGTTGCACTGCTAAATCCTTAACCTTTATTTGCTAGTTCAGTAATATCAGATATGCAAGGTGTTACAAGTAGAGCAATGGGGATGGGACACAGCTGAATACTCACCTAGCAGCACAAGTTCTGGGTTTAACCACCCATAAAGGGCTGGGGGCTAGCAGAAGAGAAGTAAGGAAGTCTTCTGTTTTTAATCAATGAAAATTAATAAAAAATAATGTACAGCAATGTGGTTGCCACCAAATGAACAACTCTGCCATATGAATCTTTTCGTAGACATTGTTACTCTTCTCCTTAGTGTCACTCTTCTTCTGACCCATGATGCCATTGTTTCTCCTACCTCTTCTGAGTTTTAAAAGCCTTCAACCCATTAATACTTTTCACATTAAACAATGCTATAATGGCAAATTAATTCACACTCAAAAATCCACCTTCAAGTTTTTCTTTTTTCCTCATATTGGTTTTGGCAATCATTAATTCAATCAACATTTATTATATGCCCACTATATACCAACTGGTGTGCTAGGTGCTTGGGACACAGTAGTAAACTATAAAAACAGTTCTGAGGAGACATCACAGTGTAGTTGTTAGAAGCATGGACTACTCAATGAGACCTGCTTAGAATTCTAGTTTGGCTACTTACTAGCTCTCTGACTTGAGAAGGCATTTCATCTCCGGCTTTTTTTTCTCATTTGTAAAATAAGGTAGTTACTTTTGCACAGCACCTGGTTTACCTGTACAAGTGCTTAATAAATAGTTACTACTACTGCCACTGCTGCTGCTACTATTATTAATAGAGCTTACATTAAATTGTGTGATTCAGATGCATTAACAGTCACGTCCAGTCAGAATAACCTGATGAGAACTATGATACGGCTAAGTCTAGAGTGCTGTGTAAGCCCAGAAGAGGCAATAAACCTTGACTTGTGGAGAGGACAGTGGTCGAGATGGTTCTGAGGCGAAAGCCAGAAGATGAACAGAAATCATACAGGTGGTCTAGGGAGGGGATCCAGGGAGATGCAAAGAGTATATTTATTTAGGTCAGGGAGAACAATGTGTGCATTGGCTTGGGAACTGAAAGACGTTCCCTGTAGCTGATGCACAGATTGCAATAAAGGGAAAAGCAAAGGTTGAGACTAGAAATCTAAGCTGAGATTATTCTTGGCATGCTAAAGAGCTGTGTCTTTCTCTTAAGATCACTATGGAACTATCAAAAGGCGTTCAATACCTAGTAGAAGCTGGAAGATGTCATAATCAGATTTTAGATTTAGAAAAGAAGCCATAACTGTAGTGTAAAGAACACATTAAGTAAGCATGGAGTTGAAAGATAGGAAAATTAGTAAAAAAAAAAAAAAAAAAAAAAAAAAAAAACCTAGTTGGGAAGCTTTCCAATATGTGCAGTGCAAAGTTACCCTCATCAGTTCTAGGACAGTGGCAGTGAAATGTACAGACCTTAAGTTCTACTTTCTTCCCTTCTCCTCAAGCACAAAACATCCAGCACTTTAATATTTTCTGACCACTTTTTATTTATTGTGTTTGGTACCAGGGATGAAAAAGTGAATATTACAGGGTACCTAGTCTCAAAAAACTTCTATAATAGAAGAGTCAGATATATAAAACATAAAATAATAGATGAGTACCCTGATATCTGTCTACATAAATAGATATACACACATACAGTATTTTGTGGGAGCAGCATCTGATCCCGCTGGATGTGGCCTGTAGTTTATGGAAAGGCTTCCTAGAAAAGCTGATAATACTAGGCAAGAGGAGAGGAATAGAAATTCTGGGTAGAGAACTAGTACCAACAAAAGTCTTCAAAAGAGAAACAATATAGCTAACATAAAACAAGCAGTTTGGTGTTAACCAAAGCACGAAGTGAAAAACAGAGTCCCAAAGGTAAAAGACATTATGGATGTTTAGAAGGGCCCTGTTGACCAGTTAAAGACTTAGACTTTATCTGGAAGACAATGGAGAATTGCTGAAGATTATAAGCAAGTTTTTAAATGACATCATGACGTGTGATCTGAACTACTAAAAGTCAGTCACTATACAACTCTAAATTCATATTTTCTTTCAATTCCTTTTCTTCAACCAAGCCTATAATTGAATGATATTTTGTAAAACTGCATTACCACTTTACCTTCAAAGTTTATGAACATTTACCTCTCAAGGAAAAACTTGTCCGAACTACTTAGGAAGTGTAGAGTCAGTTGACTAAAAAGTAATTTGCAGGTTTAGCAGAATTGAAAGTGTTCAATTGAAACCAAATTCTCACTTGAAACCAAACTGCGTATGCATCTTAGTTCAAAAACAATCTCAGAACAAAGAAGTCTATTCTTTTCTACAGAGAACCCTGGTGTAAACTTATAACTCTGAACTTCACTAGTCAATTCAAAGCATGACTGTCAATTAAGAAAGCTTGAACCTCGGTAATCGTCCTTTGACTTTGAACTCTTACACACTGCTGTGGACATGCTAGAGCAAAACGCTGAGACAGATTATAGCTACAGGAAAGAAAGCTCAAGAACTTTAGCCTGTTCACAGAAGTTAAGAATTGCAATTGTTCATATTACATAATAATCTCAAATAGTCCCACTCACATGCAAACAACTTATAAGCATAAAAGACAAGTATTTGTGTACGTGTATGTAGCACTCATCACTATTTTTCAAACTCCAAAACTGGTTTCAAAACCTTATGATTGGCTACAAATTCAAGTAAACATTAAAAAAGCTGACTTACTTTAGTGGAAGTGAGAAATAAGCTAAGTAACCTGGATATAAGACTTTTCCCTTCTCTTCAGTATGTATCCAAATATTATTTCCCTCGTCTCTTTCATTCACCATACTGCATAAACAATGATTCTATCAAGAATTATAATGCAATACATATAAAATTACCACTAAACTGCACTACATTAGAAATGTTTCCCTATAAATCTGAATTAATTCAAAAACATTGCTTAAATTTTTAAAGTTCGTTAGCTTAAAAATAGTGAAATTAATTCAGCAATCATCTACATAAACTTATCCATTCAAAGAAAATACTTCTATGTCACAACTTAACTGCAAAGGAAGACTTTTAAGAAAATTAAAACCAATAGAAAATATATCTTCTGCATTATATAATTCAAAACCATCTACATGCTTCACAAAACTGTTGAGTATATGTAGATACTTGAGATAAAAATGTAATATTTCATCAAATTCAATAAATTGGTCTGAAGTTCCAAGCAGCGTTAAGATTGAGTTCTTTTCTTTTGGCAATATTTGTTTAAAATGTAATAAGATTCTGTTCCTACTGCGCTACCGAAGTGTGTCCCCTGGATGGGAAGAAAAGAAAGACAAAAAATGGAGAGAAGCACTGATTCACTCTGTATGGCTTGAATCACCTTTCTAAATACAAATCAGATTTGTTGGCTCATCACATCTCTTGGTGGGAAACAGTATGCTAAAAATGAAACTAGGCAAACAAGTGAACCCAAAAGGAGTTTCTTAGATCAAGTAAGACTGGCAAATAAGATCTGTGTTAGGAACTCTTAGAATCTGGACAAAAGAAAACAGCAAAATCATCATAAGCTTTCCTCTAAACTTAATAAGCTTCTTTTGTTCTCCAGAGAGCATAAAACACCTTGTCTATCTATAAATGAAAACGTATATTTTATCTTACTCATGGAAATGCAGCAGTATTGCCCCTGAATTTCTGCTGATGTTTCCAACCAATTTATTCAGAATCAGATTTGTAACAAAAAAAGTATTTTAAGGCACTTCTATGCAAATAAAACACATTTTTCTGTATAGGCTGTCACTACTATAATAAGTATCTAATGCAAAAATAAGGAAAAACTGGAGAGCATAGAATAAAAACATGTAGAATGACAGAAAAGAGTCTACATCTAGATGACGACATATACAGAGTAAACCCAATTCCTACCCCACTATTAAAGTTTCACGTAAATTACTCATATTTTTTCATTACTCTTCTCCTTTCTCATCTTATTACTTGTTAATGATCTTTCTAGACTTAAGACAATCTACTAGAAACTCATCCTTCATCAACAACTTAGGTACCTAGGTGAGACAGAGATTTTAACTTCTTTATGTTCACAATCAGTGCACAGTCAAAGCACAATCTGATTATGAGACTATTCAATTTGAAACACTGCACGTTGTTTTAGGTATAACTTAGGTATGTGATTTAACAAATAGAATGACTGTTTTAATCAAATCAGCACAACTTTGTAGTTTTCTCCCAGTGGCAAGTAATGAGATGTTTAGCCTATTTAGTATCCCACGAATTGAGAAGTTTGAGAATCAATAGAGTTGGCAAATGAATTTCATCTGCTATTTCTTCTTCATCCTCTGGATCTGTCCTAATCTTTTTCATTTCCTCTATACACATGCTTCCTCATATTCTGCCAGTCTTAGCGTGTACATCGGTCTGCTTCTTATTGAGAAAGTTAATTGTCAGAAAACTGGGTAAACTATCTTCTTCTAACAATCACCCAGTTCCTTCGGTGATATATAAACCCAAATTTATTTAGCACAAACAGCTCTATGGTAGAAACACAAATAATGCAATACTAAAAAAATACGAATTAAAGCAAGTGTTAGATTATTTTTATACAGTTTTGAGAGAAAACTCTCAGAATTTAAAATTTTTGCTGGATTGGGAATTATTGTTGATGGGCAATTCAAAGCTAAATAGTAAGAGATTGATAGTGGCTACTCTTCAGAAAACCCAGCTTATTTTAATGTTTTACTCCTATCACAACTGTCACAACATCTGGGTACACAGCATGTCTCCTTAATCACATGGAACTATCAAGCCCAGTTCCTCTGCATATGCATAGAAAGTTTCAGTTTGCACTAGGTGATAAATACAACCTTCATTCTCACCAGTATGGTGGTGAGAACTATAGATGCACTAATTATGAAAACAGTAACTACAAACTAAACAAAAAGCATGTTTCCTGCTATTAAAAAGCTTTTGCACAGCAGAAGAAATCACAAATAGAGTAGGGCGAATACCCACAGATTGGGAAAAAATTTTTACTAGCTATCCATCAGACAAAGGTCTAACATCTAGAATATACAAAGAACTCAAAAAAAATTAAACCTCCCAAATTCAAAGACCCAATCCAAAAATGGGCATCTGAAATGAATAAACATTTCTCAGATGAAGAAATTAAAAAGGCAAATAAATATATGAAAAAGTGTTCAACATCACTAGTCATTCGAGAGATGCAAATCAAAACAACATTAAGATTCCATCTCACTCCAGAAAGAACCGTGTTTATGAAAAAATCAACCAGTAACAAATGCTGGCGGGGCTGTGGGGAAAAAGGAACCCTCCCCCATTTTTGGTGGGAATGTAGACTGGCCCAGCCACTATGGAAATCAATATGGAGATTCCTCAAACAACTAGAACTAGAGGTTCCATTTGATCCAGCTATCCTCCTACTGGGGATCTTCCCAGAAGAACTGGAATCCTCATACCACAGGGATGTATGCACAACCATGTTCATAGCAACATAATTTGTAATAATAGCTAAGTCTTGGAAACAGCCTAAATGCCCGACAACCAATGAATGGCTAAAGAAAATGTGGTTTTTCCACACAATGGAGTACTACACCACCATTAAAAGGATAAGCTAGAGTCATTTGTATGTAAATGGATGTTCCTTGAGAACATACTATTAAGTGAAATAAATCAGACACTTATGAGTACGTATCGAATTGTTTCTCTGATATGAGAAACCCTGGATTAAAAAAGGACGAAGAGGTGTAATAGATATAATCTAAGAGGAAGATAATATTCTAAGGAAAGGCGCATTGGATAGGGGGAGAAGCGGGAAGGGAAAAGAGGGATAGAAAAAGGAAAGGGAATTCATGGAGAAATGTGAACGTATCTGCTGTAAATAGGGATGAAGGGAATAGAGGGGAGGGGCGGGGAAGTGGGGGGAGAACCAAGATGCATAATGTACAGGTACAAAATAAATGTGATGAATGTAACCATTATATGTACATTGTACCAATACATGCTCTTGGTTAAAAAATAAAAAAATTTAAAAAAAAAGCATGTTTCCAAATATTCTTCAACAAGGGTCAAGTGCTAAGTGTTGATTAGCCACAGTGAAGTCATTACAACACATCTGAAATTACAAAATTATCCCTATAAAGATATTTATTTATATTTATAAAATACTTATGAATAGTCCACTATGTGCAAAACATTGCGCTAGGTACTAAAGAAACGACAAAAGCAAGACTATCCAGAAACTCTGGATGATTGCCTAAATGTCTTTTTCTCCCCAATTAAAAAAAAAAAATTTCTCTGTAAATTACTAAAGCATTAGCACTGAAAATATAAAATTAAAAATAACCTGGACTGGGGGCTGGGGATTTAGCTCAGTGGTTAGAGTGCCTGCCTGGCAAGCACAAGGCCCTGAGTTCGATCCCCAGCACCAAAAAAAAAAATAAATAAATAAAATAAAATAACCTGGACTTGGAAATAGAGTGGGGCAGGGGTGCCCTTGTAAATAGAAAAAGAAAAACTGGGCAGGGAGACCATCCCTAATGTTCTATTTAATTTGTAATTATACCCTTGCATTTCCATTTGGATTAAAGGCATCTTATAATATATAATATGTAATAAGGTAGAATAAACTTAAAACATAAACAATAGACTGAAAACAAAAAAGAAAACAAGGGCAGCAATTATAAATAAAGCTGGTTTATTTTAAAAATTAAAAAAAAATTTAAATTTTGGTGGTTAAAAATTTTGGCTTTAAGCTTTCTAGTAGGCATATCAAGTAGGGGAACTTTATCAGTTATTCCATTCAAAAACCATAAGATCCAAAAAAAAAAAAAAAAAAGACCAGCTATGTCGAAGTATTGCCAAGTATTAAGCCGATAATTTTTTTCAGGATCAAAGACACTATTATAATGTAATTGACATCACTTACATCCTTAAAAATGATAAAATGACAAGTTTCACACAACAGTTTCTTCACAAAAGTTGATGGCACTATCCCCACTGTATTTTTGTGCTGCCAGTTAAATTTGGAGAACTGAGTTGGGTGACAGACCTAACAACCCCGTGAAAAACAAAATGTTTAAGGAAAAAAAAATATATGCCCGAAATACTACTGTATTGAAGAGGAGTGAGAAGCAAGCAGACAAAGGATGACATCATCATTAGGAAATATTTAAAAATTTCATAGGCAAATAGATCCTTGAAGGCTTGACGTGCCAATCCTTGAGGCAATTTTATCTGTAGGATACACATTTCCAGCCTGCTCAGGGCCCAAAGATTTAGCATATTGGAACAGCAAGTGATCGGCAAGTGATCCCTGAAGACCTACAAATAATCTATAATCTCTACATATGGAGATAAGCACTTTAATTAACTTCATTTTTGTGGTCAAGAACAAGACTTTGTATAATACATTACCACCAACAGTCATGGATCTGGTTAAAGAAGGCTGTAATAAAGTCTCTTCATCATTAAATTGTTTCTTAAGTTCTTCGACAGATGCCAAATGGAGTTGGAGAAATTCTGCTGTTGCTGCTGATGCTTCGTCTTTAACAGGATCTATCATTCTCTTCAGAAGTATCAAGTCATCCTTTTGGACTTTCAAACAAAGCTTCTCCATTTCTCGAATATTGGAGCGGAGTTGCTATAAAAGAAAAAAATCATTAATGCCACAAGCTCTAGTGTAAAACATTATTTCTTTTAAGAAGTAATTTGTTATAATGGTTGTGAGTGGAAATGGTTACATATTCTTTACAGCAGTGGGTGTGGAATAATACTTTTCTATTTTCTACATCTCTGATTAACTAATCCAGCATCTTTAGAACTCACATCCTCATACTTTGCATTTACTCAGCAATTTTTTCTTCATGAAATGTAATAACTGCAAAGATATTAAATGTGCTTCAAAATAAACACTGCAATAAATTATAAACACAAGTTTTGCACTTCATCAATCCCATCCCCTATCTTATTCCAAATCTTCCACAGTCTTGTGGCTTGTGCACACTGAACATATATAGGTTTTTTCTCTTTTTATAAAAAAAAAAATGGGTAACATTATGCATAATAATCTGGAAACTGTCATACCATATTCTAACTTGACAATATCATTATGAACACCTCTCCTGGTCAATAGCCATATTGACTATATTCCAAAGTATCACTCCTCCAGTGGTCAACAGTCGTAATGTTTCCAGTCTTTATTTATCATAAACTATAAAACAAATATCCCCATACATAAGTCCTAACATACTATGATAGTATATATTAGTACTATAGTATACATTAGTACAGTATTTTGAGTATGAATAGTTCCCAGAAGTGGAAATATTCAGAGGATCTTTTGCATTTTTATCTGTTTTTTTACCCAAAAAGCTATATACAACCCTCAAAGTATACATCCCCAGTCCCCCAGACACTACCAGTAGTGCATGCTGTATTGTGTTGTATCACTCTA
This sequence comes from Hystrix cristata, assembly GCA_004026905.1. NCBI lineage: Eukaryota > Metazoa > Chordata > Mammalia > Rodentia > Hystricidae > Hystrix > Hystrix cristata. The sequence goes on along the minus strand of PVJO010007870.1, from coordinate 14,520 downwards.
CACTTTTCTATGAAGTTGCTGGATTTTATTTTATTTTTATTTTTATTCTTTTGGTGCCAGGGATCGAACTCAGGTCCTTGTGCTTGCTATGCAGACACTCTATCCACTGAGCTGAATCCCAGCCAAAGCTGCTGGATTTCAGTCAAATGGTGTTTCCTTTTTGTAAAGTACATCTAATGGTTTAATCACAAATTTTCCTCTACTGTTTTGATATAATGGTTTGTGTACAGATCTCTTAGTGTACAGTCATTTTATATTCCTAGATAAACTCTTTCTGATCAATATAGATAATTTTAATACACTGCTAGCTTCAATTTATATTTTATTTTTTATTTTAACAAGTATATGTATTATCTGTATGTATATGTACACAGTGTGTGTGTGTCTACATTATCTTCATTAGGGTTAAACTCACTTCAGTAAGGTGTAAGGTTATGTTTGCTTCATAAAGAAATTCTTCATCTTTTTCAAATAGTCTGTAGTTTGAAAAACAAACAAACCAAAAAAGAAAAAAAACCCAACTATTCCTTTAAGATTAAAAAGAACTGATTTTCAAGAATGATCTAAGTTTTAGGCTTTCAAAACTTACAGATCTCTATTCATACAGTATTTTAAATTATCTTTCTCTAATATGCTTTCACAAATACTAATGCAAACACCATAGAACAAAAATATTAATTTCACATGAGATTATTCTGCATGACATGGTACATGATTACATTTTATATTATTACATATATAAAGAAAGCAAAATAAGACAAAACAATCTAAGTCTGCATTTGACTCTAATAAAACTAAAGTCAACTTTGAAATGAATAGTTTAGTTCAGCCTAAAGCATGTTGTAAGATTTTTCTGGGTAAATAAAAAAATTTCTGCCTCTATCCTCCCATGACTCTGTAGTTCCTGTATATCTTCCCTCTTACCATTTCAATATGAGCTGGAAAACTGGTCTGTACATTCAAACCATATGACACATTGGCATTAATATAACTTTAAGGGGACTTTCAGGTTAGAATCTAGTCCCACCTAATGATTTTAAATAAGGAAATGAGTCCAAACAAATATAATGACAGACTTAGGACTAAAGCCTAGTCTCAAGACCCAGAACAACACTGTTTCTAACACACCACTAATTCCTGGCTAAGAGACTTCTTTCTGGGTTACAATCATAAAGCTAGGTTATAGTTTCCACATAGAGTTATTTTAGGCAATACTATACTGAAGAAGCATTAAAATTTTTCTGTAGACAAACCTAATGAGCATTTGCTTGTGATATATTCTTTCTCTCTTAAAGAATTAGCTTGTATGTGTGTGACCCCAGTCAAATTATAGTACCTAGCTAAGAACTCTTCTACCATGGGTAAAGCAAAAATTTTGAAAGGAGAAAAAAAATAAAGATAATGCCCACTGACATGTAAAGTCTGATGCTGTAAAAACAAAAACATATCTAATGACTAAATTTTATCAACACTTACTATGTTGTCTGTTGTGCTAAGTGTTTTACTTCTTTCATATTGTTTTATTTTCACACTTTATTTTTGAAATGGAATCGCTTCTCGGCCTTTTGGCTAAGATCAAGTGTATTTTTGAAATGGATATTACTTTTACTCACATTTTACCAAAGTGAAAACTAAAGCAAAATTAAGTCCAAAAAGTAACCCAGAATTACAATGCTACTAAATGATATAGGCAGGAATCATATCTTGGCTACGGATCTTGTGTTTGTGTTAACAATTTTACTATATAACAACACTGTCTGACAGAAATAAAATGCAAATCACAAATGCAAGCCACATATGTAATTTTTAAAAAATAGTTACATTAATAAGGTAAAAAGAACCAGGTGAAATTAATTTAATATATTTTATTTACCCCAAATGCATCCAAAATATTAATTCAACACGCAGTCAAAATAAAAGTTATTAATTAAATACTTTATAGTCTTTTATTTGTAGTAGTTCTTAGAAATTGGGTATATATTTTATATTCACAGCATATCTCAATTCAAACCAGCCACATCTTAAGTGCTCCACAGATGTATGTGACTAGGAACTACCACAATGGTGAACACAGCAAAAATCTCTTAAAAATCAAATAATGGAACAGGATAACAAAACTCTATGTGAAATACCTAAAGTAGGTGTCTCTGCTTCTGAAAATGGCATAGTAGGTGATTCAGACTAACTCTTCTACCATGGACTAATTAAATACTGAATAAAAAATCAAAATCAACTAAAAGAAAAAAATCTCAAAAGCTTCAAAAAACAAACAAGTTAGTAATTTTCAGGACTAGAATTCAGCAAAGGTGGCACTCCAGGAAAATGAATCTTGAACTCAGGACCATGTTTGGTTTGGGAGTATTTGCATACCAAGTGCAAATTCAGAAAACCTAAAGTAAAAATTCAATGCTAGGACCTGCTAATAACTAGAAGGCCTGGAGCTTTAAGAGGCATCATAGAGTGCTGTATCTTAGAAGCATAGATGGTCCTGAAATAAATGAGCCCATGCATGAACTGCAGATTGGCTTCTAGTCTCTTGAGTAGCTCATATGAACCTTAAGATCTCAAACTCTATAAAAATAATCTTATAAAGTTAGTGTCCTCTGGGGCATAGAAGAAATAAATACAAATTTCAGGAGGAAGACAACATCGTCCCTAGGATCAAATATTTTTTAGTGGGGAGGGGATTGGTTTATTGAAACAGGGTCCCACTATGTAGTTCAGGATGGCCTTGGGCTTGAACTTGCAGTGATCTTCCTGCCTCAGTGTGCCGAGTGCTGGGATTACAGGCATGTGCCACCAAATTTGACTAAATAACTTCTATATGTAATTTTTCAAATAAAATGTCCACCAATCAAAAACAGTCAAGTCCATGAGGATATATGCAACATGAAGAAACAGTACCGTAAACAAATGAACATCTAATATGCGAAATGAGCAGATGAGGTCTATAAAACTAGTTATTTTATTTCAAAGATATAAAAAACTTGAAAATTTGACAACTGGAAACTATAAAAAGCAACATAGGGATTTAAAAAAAGAATATTCTATACTGTTTCCAAGATTTAGCTATTACAAACTGTGCTGCTATAAACATGGGTGTGCATATATCGCTGCGGTATGATGCTTTTAATTCTTTTGGGAAGATACCAAGAAGGGGAATAGCTGAAAATGTGTTTTTTTTTTAATACAATGGAGTACTACTCTGCCATAAAGAATGATAAGCTTGAGATATTCCTAGGTAAATGGATGCATCTTGAGACCGTACTCTTAAGTGAAATAAATTGGACACACATGTTTAAATACTGCGCTGTTTCTCTGGTAGTGTAAATACAGACTAAAATGTATTATGTTGGGAAAGGGAAGAAAATGTCCAAATGGGAAAGGGAACAAGGGAGGGGGAGGGGGGAAGGGAACAGAGGGACAAGAGAAATAAGAAATGGAAGGAAAAAATGGAAACAAAGCTTTTGTAAATAAGGAAAGAGGAGGGGGTGAAGGGAGGGGAGGGGAATGGAAAAAAAGCAGCAACAAAATATATCATGTACAGGTACAAATCCCCTATGATGAATGTTATCACTATGTACATCTAAATTGTACCATTAAAAAAAAGGATATTCTATAGCTTTGAAATACAGAGTCCAAAAGAAAGAATTTAATAAGTGAGTTTAGCTGTATCTTAGGCCCAGCTCAAGAAAAACATGAACTAGAAAATAGACCTAAAGAATCTATACAAAAAAATAACTGTAAAACTATGGAAAAAAGAAAAAAGAGAAGTTAAAAAATATACAAAAAAGAAGGTAAAAGACAGAGGATACAGCTAGAGAATATACAATATACATTTATTTATAATCCTAGAAGAAGACAGAAAACAAATATGAAAAGATAAAGGTTGAGAAATTTCCAAAAACCAAGGAAAGACATCAATTTACAGATTCAAGGTCAATAAATCCCAAGAAGAATAAGTAAAAATAAAAGCATAGCTAAAAATAAGGAAAAGAGGAGAGAGATGCCTAAAACTTACTAGAGACAAAAGAGTTTCTTGCCAGGAAACCATAAAAGATCATTACATGGCTTCACAATAACAATAATGAAACGCTGAAGACAATGGAATGGTATATACAAAAAACAGAAAGAAAACCACTGTCAGCTTAAAATTCTATTCCCTGCAAAAATATCTTTCGAGAAAGAACAAAGGTAAATACAGATATTTTAGACAAAAACTGAGAGAATTTATGTTCAGAAAGCATATAAATATAGGTAATATATAAATATAATATGCAATATGTAAGAATATCAAAATAGTTTATAAATATGAATGTAACATACAAGTAGCAATTAACTTGAGGGACACACATGGAGCTAAAATATTTTAAGATATTTATATTATCTGTATTGAAAAGTCAAACACAGGTACTATAATTTCTAGTAAAAGCATATAACTCTAAAGCTAACAGAAAAAAATGGATCATTAAAAATATAAGATCATCCCCAAAGAAAGTAAAAATGGAGATTAAAAAGAAGTAAAAAAGCAGAAGAACCAGATATCCCACAAGTAAAGATTTAAACCTAAAATATCACCAATTATATCGAATATCAATGAAGTACTGTATTTCAGTTATAAAACAAGAATTTTCAGATTGGGTGAAAAGCCCAAGAGATAAACATTTAAATTATAAAGATAGAATGGTTCAAAGTAAAAGAATGAAAAGAATAAACCATGTAAACCCTAAAACCCCTTCCCCCAAAAAACTTGCTATGCCAATATTATCACAAAAAAGACTTTAAAACCAAAACATTACTAGAAACAGAAAATCATACTAACAATATAATCGTCAGGAATATATAATTCTAAAATTGAGTGTACCTAATATTATACCCACAATATATGTAATGCAAAAACTCACAGAATTACACAGAAAAATTTAAGGAAATTCACAATCCTAATGGAAAGCTTTCACAACTTTCAGTAATAGGTAGAACAAACAGACAAAGGATATAAGTTAGAGAATTTGAGCAATAAGATTAATATAAACTTGATAAAAGTTATATATAACACTACACACAAGTCAAGAATATACATGTAAACACACAGGACACAATTATAAAAATTGATTACATATTGAGTCTTCAAGCAAGTTTCAAAATTTCAAAAATTCTGACATCCTACAGACCATGTACTCTAATCATAAAAGTAAACAGAAAATTATTAATGAAAATATATGTCATATACTACATGTCTAGAAAAGAAAGATAATTTTAAGTAATCTACTGTCCAAAGGAAAAAATCACAATGGAAATTTAAAATGATTTAAACTGAATGAAAAGAAAATAATGTATATTAAAACTTATAGGCAGCTAAAACAGGAGCTAAAAATGTATACCTCTAACTGCATATACTTAAGAAAAGAAAGGCTGTAAATTAGTAAACTGAATATTCATCTCAAGAAACTAGAAAATAGCAAACACAGATACAGAGGTAGAAAGGAGAAAATAACAAGGATGTGAACATAAATTTGATGAAATAGAAAAATAAGCATACAATACATTGATGAGATCAAAATTTGTTTTGGAAAGATTAATAAAATTGATAACCTCATGAGAAGCAGTTCAAAAAAATATAAAAGTTACCAGTATTCAAAATCAGAAGTGAACAAAAGGAAATACCAATAGGGTTTTGCAGAACTCAAAAGATAACAAAAAGATACTGTGAACAAATTTATTGCAATAAATTATAAAATTTGATGAAAGAGAAAAATTCCCAGACACATACAATTTACCAAGCCAACAAGAAATAGAAATAGTCACATAACTATTAAAGAAACTAAATGTATATTTTGAAACTTCCCTTCCCCTTCCCTCTCCCCACAGAAAACCTAAACCAACCAAACCAAAAAACTCTGCATGAATAGCTTCACTGGTCAATCCAAGCATTAAATTATGAAATGGAAGGGAGAACTGTGAGAAAGCTCCATGTCATCTTGGAGTTCTTAATAGTTAGAAGATGGAATACTAGGATTAGTTATTCTTTAGGGAAGTTAATTTTACCAAGTTTAAAGAAAAAAGCTGTATGGTGCTATAGCATAAATTTTATTGTGACAAGATTTTTTTAAGAAGCAGTTTCAGTTTCTAAAAAGTGAGTTTCTGACACTATAAGAATTAATCTAAGAGGGGCTGGGGATTTAGTTCAGTGATTAGAGTGCTTGCCTTGCAAGCACAAGGGCCTGAGTTCGATCCCTGGCACCACAAAAAAAAAAAAATTAATCTAAGAAATAAAACAAAGTAGTAAGTAAGGAATCTAACATGTTGTATAAGGTATTCTATAGTAAATTCAGAATTTTGAAAGAATTGTCAAAGGGGCGGGAGTGATGAAAAGAAAGGCACATGAATACAAAAGAGTGGTGTGAAACAAGGAGAATCATGTAAGTAACGTGAGCCCAGAATGAGCGGAGGCTGCTGAAAAATGTTAAGAACAATAAAAAGGATTAAAAAATACATGTTCAGCAAGAATAAGAAAGAAGGTTCAGGCCTACTGCATGGGGCAGATGGTATAATGCTAACAGATGATGCAGAGAAAGCAGAAGGACTTAACTCCTATTTTGCTTTTGGTTTTCTATTAAGGAAAAATTCAAAATTAAAATGGGATAAGAAACATGCTCAGAGGAAATGTGAAACTTATCTGACTGTAAGGCTATAGATAGGTTTCATGGAGGAGAGATTTGAATGGTCTTTGAAAAAATAGTCTTGGGAAAATGACTGAACACATTGACTAGAAAGAATAGATTAGAAAAAGAAAAGCTTTCTCACTGCTGAATATGATGAAGTTTAGGATACAATATCATTTCCATATTTTAACATCAGTAAAATTGAAATATCTTACAGTAGATGTCTTAGGGGCTGGGGATTTAGCTCAGTGGTTAGAGTGTTTGCCTCATAAGCACAAGGCCCTGAGTTTGATCCCCAGCACCAAAAAAAAAAAAAAAAAAAAAAAAAAGATGGCTTAAAAAACATTGTGTCATAGTTACCTAGCAGCCGTTTTTCCTTAGAGGTATACAAAATAAACAGTGTGTCTTTAAAATTGATGGCATTTTAGATTTAATTTCCTCTAAGATTCTATAGAACTTATGTCAGTTGGAGTAGAGGTCAAAGATCCTTAGCTGGGAATGGTGGTGCCCTCCTGTTATCCCAGCCTCAAGGAGGCTGAGGCATGTAGATGACAAGTTTCAGACAAGCCTGGACAATTTAGGGACTTAGCAAATTAATGAATTAATATTTTTAAAGGGCTCATGATGTCACTCAAGTGTGAAGGTCCTGGGTTCAATGCAGGGATTGGGGAAGCACCTAAATCCTGATTAATCTGCTCATAAAACATTTTAAAGCAAAATTTAAGTTATAAATTCCTCTGAAGCTCACAAGAACCTAAAGTAATTTTTCATTCTAATATCATTTTGGAAACTACTCTGTGATCTTTTCTTCTATTCTCTACTTGGCCTTGTGGTTCTCTGATTTATCTTGTATTCTCCTAACATCTATTTTCCTTGCTTTTCCACTCTCCGTCCTCAGTCCTTCTCTTTTCTATTGCTTCTCTATTTTAAATACTTTTTCTTAGAAATTACAAAGGATATAGAGCTCAAGTGTCCTGTATTTTTCCTAGTAAAATCACAAGAAGTCATTTTTCATTTCTACAAATTCCACTTCTGATCTATTTGTGTAGATCTGTGCTACCTATAGAACTGGGAAAGACTCCCTGCAGAGCACTATCTTTCCAAATGTAGTATGAAATCTACTGAATCAGAATCTCTGCCATGAGCCCCAGAAATCTGTGTTCCCAAGTTTCACAACATCCTTACTCTGGAGGAAAAGCAAAGTTGATCATGTTTCTGTAAAAGCCAAGTTAATGTTCTTCAGTGATTTATAGTTGTAACAATTTCCAATTCTTTCATTTTGCTTCAAAGTTTGACCACAAAATCTTTCTTTTTGGGGTGGGGGGTGGGTACTGGGGATTGAATTCGGGGCCTTGTGCTTTCTAGGCCAGTGCTCTAGCACTTGAGCTAAATCCCCAGCTCCACAAAATCTTTCTTAATGCTACTTCTTTCTTATTCTCGAGGAGAAAATTATTAAAGTCTATTCTACTTGCAAACGTAACAAGAGATGGACTTCTGCTTCTGTCTCAGGCAGAATTCTCGGAACACAGTAATGGAGAGAAGAAAGATGCGCAGAGAAAGCACCCTGGAGATGAACAGAGTGGGTGCCGATACACCACTACTTATCAGGTCATGAAGTATCAGTTATCTAGCAGAGACCCAACCAGAACACTCTATGTAAGAAACTGCCCAAAGCTGTGAAAAGAACCATCTGAAAAGGTTAAAAGAAGTTGTGCATAGCACACACTCAAAGCTGGAAACAGTGCCTGTTCTCACCAGCTATATACACCAAAATTTCTTTACCAAAAAAAAAAAAAGTATACTACTTCCCAGTTCATCACAGCAAAACTATACTCCAAGATATATTAAAGGAGGTCTTTAAGGCAAAAGGAAAACCAAAACAGATGCACACATTAGAAACAGAAACAACCCAGGTAAATACATAAGGTTTTAATATCTAAATCACCTTAAAGGATAATCGACTAAGTATTATAAGGTATATAACACATGTAAAAGTAACATATATAAGAAAAACAGGATAAAGACCAAGAGAGGAGAAACAGGAATACATTGTAAGTTTCTTAAACATGTGTGAAATAGTATAATATGACTTGAAAATAAACTGTGGTAAGATGTATACTACAAGTCCTAAAACAACCACTATAATAGCAGAGATGTATCTGCTGAGACGAGAAAGGAGATGAAATGGAAAAAAAATACTCAGTTCAAAAGAAAACAGAAACATCATTAATCATTAAGCAAATAAAAGTTAAAATCATGAGATACCACTATAGACAGATTAGAGTGGCTAAAATTAAAAAGACTTATTATATCAAGTGTTAGCAATGACCTGGAGAAACGAGGTGGGAAAATGGTACAACCATCTTAGAAAAGTTTGGCAGTTTCTTAAAAAGTCAAAGAACAACAATTACCATTTGCTGGGTGTGGTGGCACATGCCTGTAATGCCAGCACTAAGAGGATGAGGCAGGAAGATCGCCACAGGTTCAAGGCCACCCTGGGCTACACAGAGTTCAAGGGTAACTTGAATTACATAGTGAGATCCTGTTTAAAGCCAAAACAACAACAACCAAAAAAACCAAACCAAACCAAATAAAACAAAAAACCCCAATGAAACAAACAAAATTACCATTTGATCTAGTCATTCCACTTACAGGTTTTTTACACAAGTGAAATGAAATTCTTTGTCCATACAGACTTCTACCCAAATGTTTATAGCAGCTTTATTTCTAATAGCTAAAACCTGTAAATAAACCAAATGTCCAACAACAGATGAATGAATAAACTGTGACATATCTATACAGTAAATACTATTCAATAATAAAAAGTAAAATATTGATACATATTTGTGGTGGACTTCTTATTACGGTCAACTTGAGCCAGAACGCCCAGCTGGACTGAGTTGGTGTGGTTCTGGGTGTAGAGGATCCACCTGAGGATTGTTGCTGACGCAACATAAAGGAGAACGGGAGCAGAGGATAGTGGCGGGCTGTTTCCCAGGAGAAGCTCTGCTGCGGCTGGTTCTCCTGAAGAGGAGTTGGCTATTCTCAATGAAGAAGGAGCTCCGGGCCTTGCCGTCGTTGAGGACAGCTGCTGTTGCTTCAGGGGAGCTCTGGTCTTCATCTCTGCTGCGAGCATCATATCCTGGTTCCAGTAAAGATTTCTTCAGCCATCATCTGCAGACATGGATGTACATGGGACAGTGCTGTGGGGTCCCAGCCCTTGACTGGATCTTTTGGGTCTCCAGTGCATAGATAGACATCGGCACTCTTCCTGCATTTGGCTTTTGGGTGAATATTGTACTTATAAATGTCCTGTATTAAATCTGCTGTCTTACAAACTACTGACGCTAGAAAAGTAACTAACACAACATTCAATAATATGGAGTTCAAAATACTATGCAGAGTGAAAGAAGCTAGACTAAAACATGTACCTATTGTATAATATATTGTTTATATTATATAAAATTCAAGTATATCCGAACTGTTATGGTCTAAATCTAAATTGTTCCCCAAAAGCCTCATGTATTCAGATGTGGGGCTTTTGGAAAGTGACTGGATTATAGGATGCTATAATCATCAATGGCTCAATGTGCTGTTAGGAGGTAGGGCCTGGCTGGAGGTGGGTCCCTGGGGCATGACCTGGAAGGGTGTATTCTTGTCCCTGGCTCTTCTCTTCTCTTTCTGCTTCCTAGCTGCTATTGGATGAATAGTTTTCCTCTGCCACACCCTTCCACCATGACGTTGTTGCCTTGTAGCCACGGACTGAATCCTCTGAAAACCAGGAGCCAAAATAAACCCCTCCTCTTTTAAACTGTAGGTTTCAAGTGTTTTGTTCCAACAATGAGAAAGTGACTAACACCCCAACTAATGTATAGTGTTAGAAAGCTAGGGAGAGACTGCAGAGGGAAGTGGCAGGGAACAGTGAAGGGGATGAGAGGTTACAAAAGGATATAATGAAACTTTTCTGTGTCATGTATATGTTCAATATCTTGATTGTGGGATAGTTTCATGGTGTAAACATGTCAAACTTATCAGAGTTTATTTATCAGTGTATAAGTTAAATATGTGCACCTTATTGTATCTTAATTATATATCAACAAAGTTGTTTTTAAAAAGCATAAAGAAAAATGTGAAACAATATATATTACTTACATACAGGTATATGAATACAAATGATAATACCTAAGTAAGAAAAAAAGATTTCCTGCAGACAAAGGTGGGAGCAAGGGAAATAGAATGAAAGAAGAGTACCCAAGGGGTCCACAGTGAAATTTTTAAAGTTTTCTTCAGAAAAAGAGAAGGAAGCAATTGTAGCAAAATATTTAGATATGACACAGCTGGGTAATGGGTACATAATGTTTATTGTTTTTGTTATTTTCTGTATTTCTCTATGCTTTTGTGTGTGTGTGTGTGTGTGTGTTTCAAAAGTGTATTTCAGATTTCAGTCTTAAAGTTGATGTCAGGTTAACTCCTTATCCTTTTATCAGTTTGTGAGTTCAGAATCACTTACTAGGGCTACAGAGAGAGTATGTAAAAATGTAACAAACCAAGCCCCTGGCACAAAATTGTCTGTACATGTATGTACCTTCAATTTCTAAAAAAAGTATCCTGATCATGCTAGTCACATAATTGGTCTTCTTGATGCCATCCTTGCCCCTTGAGAATCTATCCTTTTCATAAGAGTCAAGTGATCTTTAAAATTTTACCAAGTTGTTTTCTGTTCAGAACCTTCTAAAAGCTTTCTACCCACATCCTGCAAGGCGGTCCATGTTCTGACCCAGGTGATCTGAGTTCATCTCCTATACACTCCTTGGTCACAACAATAATACAGTCTCCTTATGATTCCTGGAATATGCCAAGCATCCTCCAACCTCACAATCTTCACACTTGACCTTCCTTCTGTTTTGGAAAATTCTATTCACTTCCTGTACGTCTCTCCTGTCATCAAAAACTTCTAGAATCACTACTTATATAAAAGCTTATTACCATCTATGATTTTTGTTTCCTTAAACCTACTTTATTTTTCTTCACGGCACTTGTATCCATCTGCATATTATGTACTTATTTATTTTAAAAGAAATCTGTCTCAAAAAATAACAGATGCTAGCAAGAATATAGAGGAAGAAGAACTCTTTTACACTCCTGGTGGGAATATAAATTAGTACAGCTATTATGAAAAAGAAAGTACAAGTTTTCTCCAAATAAGAAATGGCATTCTATAGCTCAGTAATTCCATTACTAGGCATATATACAAAGGAAATAAAACTAGTATGTCAGAGATACTGCACTCTCATGTTTACTGTAGCACTGTTTACAACAGCCACAATTTGGGATCAAACTAAGTGTCCATCATCGGAGGAATAAAGAAAATATGATGATATATATATATATATTATTCAGTCATAAAAAGAACAAAATCCTGTCATTTGCAACAATATGGATGAATCTGGAGGACATTATGTTAAATAAAATAAGCCAGCCACAGCAGGATAATGCCATGTGATCTCACTTACACGAGGAATCTAAAAAAGTTTCTCTTACAGAATTTAAGAGCATTGGTTACCAGATATTAAACAGAGTAAAAAAGTTAGATAGGAAGAACAAGTTTTGGTGTTCTAGTGCACGATAGTTAACAATAATGAATTTATATTTCAAAATAGCCAAGAGAGGGGATCTTAAATGGCCGTACCACACAGAAATGATTAATGTTTCATGTGACAGGTATGCTAACTACCCTGCTTTGATTATTATGTAATACATAAATGTATCAAAACATCACACTGTGTTCCATAAATATATACAACTATTATGTGTCAATGTAAAAAAATTTTAAATGAAAGTAAGATCTATTTCTGTTCTCTCAAATGCCACTCCCAAAATATAAATTGTATGTAAATAAGAACCTCTTCTTGTTTGGATCACAGAGGTATCCCCACTGTCTAGACCAGCATCTAGAAAACAAGTAAATGTTCTCATGTTTCTGCTGTTCTAATAATTAGGCCAGAAAGACAGGTGCACCAAATTCTGAATTTTAGAAATATCCACAAGTTAGATCAATGAGTCTGTAATCAGTGAAGTAAATTTTAAATAAGAAAGTATATTAACTCAGTATTTAATGAGCTTTGTAGTATGGAAGAAGTTAATTTTAAACCATGGCCAAAACTTTAAAAAAAAAAGATGCCCTCTTTCTCCCTTTAGTTTAATAACTAAATTTAATAACTAGCTATGGGTGTTTTCTTTCTTTCAGAAATATCCTAAAATTTCTGTCTAAAGATTAAAAGATAAATCGAAATACATGTTTATCTATACTGGTAATTGTAAAAAGTAATTATTCTAAGTTAATTGAAAATTCTGAAATGGCTAATTACGTATTTAATGATTAAAAGCTAAGTGGCTACGCATATATTTGCCTGTTAAATATTGATTTAGGATTTCTAATGTGTTTTTACAACATGTGATTTTGAGAACAAATTGTGTACAGAAGAAACATTTGGCATCATTATCTGATTTCTTTACAAACACAGAACACAAGTCCACTGGTAAACATTTGAATAACTCAGTAAATACATTCTAGACATCATATACTTTATTATTAAGGGCTCCAGAGTCATAACTATTTAATTAAAATCAATCTGGACGATTTTTTTGTGTTATCTAACTACTACACTAAGGCACAGATAGTAGTACAATGACTTCACACATTTCAATATCAAAAGATATATATATATCTTACATATATTTTGAGATATATATATATTGCTTAGAGAATATTAACTAAACTCCTAGAAAGAGTAAAATTTAAAGGAGAAAGAAGATTTTATTTATTCAGAACTCCAATGAACACCTACTACATTGGTGTTAAGTACAGTACTCCAGTACATAGCCACCTGAGTTAATATTAAAACTATCTCCAGACTTAAAAGAAAACATTAAGATATAATATTGGTATTAGTTCTTTTGTTTTGTTTTTGTTTTCGTTTTTGTTTTGAGACAGGGCCTTGTTATGTGGTCCAGGTTGGCCTTGAACTTACTATTTAGCCTATGATGACCTGGAACTAACAGCGATCCTCCTGCCTCAGCCTTCTGAGTGCTGGGATTACAGGCATGCACCACCACGCCTGGGCCTTGGAATTAGTTCTTATTAAGGATTCTCATTAATGCCAACTAAGAGAACCAAGACTATGACAGATAAGCTGGATTCCTATACTTCTTACTTTAGAGAAACACTGTCTCTGCTCTTCAGCCTTCTCTCATGTGCAATAATGAAGGCAACTCTCCTTTGTCCAGCACCCAGAGAGCTAGTATTATAGCACTGATTGGTTTCTATAACACATGACAGTCCTATCTTGATTTATACTAAAGCTTTAAACTGTTACTTAAATATTTAATTAACTTTTTTGAGTGGCTATCTAGGTAAATTCCCTTAAGGGAGAAATTGTGATGTATTTTTCAGAATCTTCTACTATGAAATACTGTTGTTACTATATATTAAGTATTTGGGAAGGAGGGCAGAGGAAACCAAACTTTTAAGACATGTATTTTATACTTTTGTATGACAAGTTTATAAAACAGGGAAAAGTGATGCAATTATAATCTGTTTTAAATGAACAAAGAATAAACAAAATTTTAGCTTGGTATGATAATTAAAGTGGAAGTATCAAATCAAACTTATTTTTACTAATTCTTCTTATGACTGAATATTTACTGTCTGGCAGAGGCTGTGGAGGTCCTTGGCATACATCATTAACAGTCCTTACAACCATCCCAGAATTATTACAGATTATTATGCTAAATTGCTAGCTGAGCAAACTAAAGTTCAGAGATAGAAGAGAACTTGCTCAAGCAAACAGTAGTATAT
>PVJO010007869.1:0-78791 GCA_004026905.1 Hystrix cristata | reverse complement strand
AAAATTAAAAAAAAAAAAAAAAGGTTAAGGGTGAGCATGAGTGTGAGACCTTGGGAAACATGCTGAATTTTTTTTATGTCCAGAGTACACTGAGTATCAGCAGTAATAGCTTCACTTGAAATACTAGGAAAAAGATAGCAGCTGAAGCCACCTATCAAGGAATGAATCATTCCAGTTTTCTTACTTCACCTTCTTTTAAACGAGCCTCAGATTCATGTAATCAATCTATGTCACTCTCTGAACCTTTAGTCTTGGGGAAATAATCATCTTCTATTTTGTATAGGTCATGCTTTTGTTGCTCTTTTTAAGAACTTCTTATGGCTACTGTAAGCAATAGGTCTCAGGAGTCTAAGATCAATGTGTTGGTTGGGATGCATTCATTTCTGGACGCTCTAGAGGGAAACATACTTTCTATGCTTTTCCGGCTTCTAGAGGCCATTGTTCTGAGATGTCCTTTCATCTTCACACCCACTCTAGCCAGTTGAGTCCGTTTCACATCATATGACTCTCACATTTGATTCTTACACCTTCCTCTTTCACACTTAAGGATGCTTGTGGTAACACAGGCCCATCTGGATACCTATCTTAGCAACCTTAATTCGCACTGCTACCCAGATTCTTAGCCATGTCCATAACATATTCACAGGTGATAGGGATTGGGCTATGGAAATCTTTAGGAAAATCTTATTCTACATTTTCCAATGTTCTATATGATAGATCCGGTATTTATTGCAGTTACATTTTGCTCAGCACTGCCTAATAGTCCCCATTGAGCTACACAGAATAGGTTGAGTTCATTTTCTTCAAAACATCTTTTGGAATGTGTGAAGAACATTCTTGGCTCCTCTGAATTGTTGTACATGTCTTTTATTTTAATCAGTTTATAATATGGTTTCACATTTTGTCATGGTCTGGAAAAAAGGAACAATTAAAACTGTTTTGTGAGCAATGTGCTAGGTAATGTACAAATATTTACACATTTGCATAGATCGTCTCATTTAGCTATCACAACTACATGATGAATTAGGGGCTTTTATTGTCTCTATTTTATAAATTGATGCTTTCTGAGTCTCAGAGGCTTCCTGCCCTTTATGTAAGTTTATACAGAGAGCTAAAATGGGAGGTGCAACTCAAGCCCAGGTCTGCCTAACTATAGCAGCTGCTCATTTAACCATATGTGATACTGAGAGATGCAGCTATTTTGACAATGTTTCTCTTAAACTATAGTTCACAGTATTGAATAATACGTCTCAGGTGTTTTCTCTATGTCATATGAAAACCCTTTTGTTCTGTAAATAGGGCAACAAATCATTACATGTTGAACCACAGAAACATAAGGAACTAGATCTCATCAAAAATGTTTCTGCTAGGATCAATAATGATAAAATCCCCTGCAGAACCAACATTGATTATAGAGTGGACAAAAATAAAAAGAAACATGTAAAGAAACAGTTCAACAATGATTTTGAGTATGCTCAAACATAATTATCATTTTTAACAACAGTCTTATTCAAATTATTTTACTTACCAGTTTTCTAAAAGCTGAATTTGTCTAACATACACAGAACTATACATTATCAAAAATCAAACTTAATATAGATAGTAGAGTTTAAAATATTAATAGTACAATTAATTTTTGCCAAAACTCATTTTCACTTAGAGGTGCAAATTCATGTTGACTACCTCTACTACGTTTCTCAAGAGCAGAAATAGAACATGTATACTTTATTCTTATATCTGACAAAATACAAGTATAGATTCTTGAGTCCTCACCACCCTGGAAATTAGAAGGGAATTTTGTTGTCAGATCTTTCTTGGCATAAAAGGACAGGTGGGAAATGTTTTTGCCAATTTTATTTTTTATTTGCAGTTTACTGGAAAAATAAATGAAGGTAGAAAGTAATCTCTCATAAAATTTTGATCTAGACACACAGAAAAATTAGAAGGAAGCAAAGGTCAGGTAAGGTGGTGCATGCCTGTAACACTACTTACTGAAGAGTTTCAAGACCAGCTAGAGTAACTTAATGAGAGGTTCTACCACACAAGAGTACTTAAATTCAGAGCTTGTAATGACATAATTCGGGAAAACAACAAACAAATTTCTTACAAATCAAGCCTTTCCTCTAAATAACTTGAAATACATTGTCTTTCATTCCAACATTTATTCACTTAAATGTATTTCTTTTTTTTTTTAATTTGGATGTTCCAATACTGAATGCTTATATATTTAGAAGTTTTATTTTCTTTTGTTGAATTGACCCCTTTATCACTAATGACCTTCCTTGTCTGTTTTTATTACTTTTGATTTAAAATTTTTTTTTAATTTGATGTAAGTATATATATTCTTGCTTTTCTTGGATTTCATTTTCATGGAATGGCTTGCTCTATGATTTCCCTGAAAGTCCCCAAGTATCCTTTGAAGTGAATGAATTTCTTATAGGTCACATAAGTTGGACTTTGTTTTATTCTCCATTCAGTCATTCTCTTCTTTAATTGGAGAACTTGATCCAGTGATAGTCAAGGTAAATATTTATAGGTAAAATCTACCTACAGTTGTCTTGTATTCTAGTCTTATTGCATTCTTTCTTCATCTCTCATAGGTACATGTGGGTGTAGGAATTAGGCTAAGTATAAAGGAGTATGAGACAATTGATTTAACATAATTAGGGTATGGGAGAAGTATGTGTAGGTTAGTTGTAGGTGTTAGGATCGGAATGATTAGGATAATAAGCATTAAAATAAATAAAGTTGATGTTAGATTTATTACTTTTATTTGGAGTTGCACCAATTTTTTGGTTCCTAAAACCAATGGATTACTTCTATCCTATAAAAGTTTAAGAAGCCATGTTTCTTATTCATGAGAGTGAGGAATTAGTAGTTCCTGCTATCTTTCTCAGTAAATAAGAAGATTTAAGATTCTATTGTTAGACTCACAATCTAATGTTTTAGTTAAACTATACTTACAGTATACATTACCTAAGATAACTTTAGGATTAAGGTGAGGAAAAGAAGGGGAAGAAAGTGTAGGGTTATTAAGGTGTTTTCTCGTGTGAATGATGGGATTACGTCAGTAATATGGTAAGGTAGTTTGCTTCGTTGCGTGGAGATTAATATAGAGAGAGAGAGCGTAGGACTGTGATTAGTATATTTATTCCTATTAAGACAATTGTGAGATTAGATGCAGAGAATGATGATATAAGAATAATAGCTCTCCAATTAGGTTAATGGTTGGGGGGAAGAGCAAGGTTAGTTAGGCTTGATAAGATTCATCGTGTTGCTATTAGGGGAAGGATTGTTTGTGTACCTCATATTAATATTATAATTTTGCTGTGAATTCGTTCGTAATTTGAGTTTGCTAAGCAGAGTAGTACTGAAGATGTAAGATCAGTTCTAAAATCAGTGGCTCCTATAAAGCTTCAGGGTGTTTGAATTATGATAGCTATGATTACTAGTACCATATGATTTACAGAAGAGTAGGCAATGAGGGATTTTAGATATGTTTGGTGCATGCAAATTGAGGTGGTAATAATTATTCCTCACAGTGATAAGAGAAGAAATGGGTATGCTATGTAGCTTGTCAAGGGACCGAGCAGGGGCGAGATTTGCATTATTCCATAGCCTACTAGTTTAAAACCATTGCTGCTAGTACCATCAATTTGGTGATGGGAGCTTCTACATGTGTTTTTGGTAATCACAGGTGAAGACCGTATAGGGGTATTTTTACTATGAAAGCTATGATGCATGCTAGTCAAAATAGGTTGTTGGATCAATTGGGTTGTTATAGGTGAAGAGTTGTAGTTAAATAATAGGAAATTCAATGACCCTAGTGTGTTTTGTAGGTAAATTAAGGCTACTAATAATGGCAGAGATCCTATTAATGTATAAAATAGAAAGTATATTCCTGCTTTCATTCGCTCTGTTTGATTTCCTCAGCATGTGATGATAATTAATGTGGGGATTAGAGTTGCTTCAAATAGAATGTAAAATATGATTATTTCTGTAGCCGAAAATGTTATAATGAGGAGAACTTGATGTAAGATTAATAGTGAAATAAAGATTTTTTTCGGTGGTTAGGTTCGTTTTTTAGGTGGTGTTGATTGGTGATGATTATAAGTGGAAGAAGTCATACCATTAAAATTAGTAAGGGGGGGTGGTAAGAAGTCTGAAGTAAAATGTACTGAATAGGTCTGACTGTTGTTACTGAGTTTATATAATGTAACTAGGCTAATTAGAGTGATTAGTAAGCTGTGTACTGTGCCGTTCAGATTATTGGTTTTTTTAGATAGCCAGATTGTTGGGATTAATATGATTGTAGGAATAATGATTTTTTAGCATTGCAATAAGTTTAAATTTTGTACGTAGTCTAATCCATATGTATTTGATACTATAACTAATAATGCTAGGCCTATGGCTGCTTCTCAGGCCACAACTATGAGTGGTATAATAGGAATGGTGAATGATAGAGTATAGTGAGAGTCTAGAATG
Organism: Hystrix cristata; assembly: GCA_004026905.1. Classification (NCBI taxonomy): domain Eukaryota; kingdom Metazoa; phylum Chordata; class Mammalia; order Rodentia; family Hystricidae; genus Hystrix; species Hystrix cristata. The sequence continues at coordinate 74,306 of PVJO010007869.1, read as the reverse complement.
GTTAGAGTTCCTATGATGATTATGGATAATATTATTCCTTTTAAGCAGACTACTGATGATATTATATGGGATCCGTAGATTATTATTCCTAGAAGGATGTGGTGTAGGCTACTATAATATTTAAGTGGATTGAGGGCATTTTGTTAATTATGAAGATAAACATAATCTAATGAGTGGAAATCATTTGTTTTGTGTTAAACTAATTACCATATTCTACTCATTCTAATCCATTTTGAAGTCATTTGTAGGCTAGTCCTAAGGCTAAGATTATGATTAGTGCTACGGATGTAATAATAGTGAGGTTTAGGTTGTTAATTTGCAATGCTCATGGAAGGGGAAGTAGAAGGGCAATCTCTAAGTCAAAAAAAAAGGAAGGTAATGGCAATTAGGAAATATTTTATGGAGAATGGAAGACACGCTGATTCTGTAAGGTCAAAGCCACATTCATAAGGACTGGCTTTTTCTGTGTAGACATTTAGTTGGGGTAGTCAGAATGCAATTGTAATAAGGGTAATGGCTAGAGTAAAATTTATTGATAGTGAAATTAATGTTAATGACTTACTTCCAGTTTTATCTGGAGCTAACTGATTGGAAGTTTGTTGTACTATTTATACTAAGAAAGTATGATCCTCATCAGTAGATTGATACATAAAGGAATAGTCACACTACATCAATAAAATGTCAATATCAAGCAGCTGCTTCAAGTCCAAAATGGTGTTTGGATGTAAAATGGTAGTAGAGCTGTTGTAGTAAACATACTGTGAGAAATGCTGAGCCAATGATAATGTGAAGGCCATGGAATCCCATTGCGATAAAGAAAGTAGACCCATAAACTCCAACAGAAATGGTAAATGATGTTTCTAAGTACTTGAAGCTTGAAGGAGTGTAAAATAGATGCCTAGAATAATGGCGATTGATAAGGCTTGGATTATTTGTTTTCGATTACCTTCTATTAGACTACAGTGGGCTCGAGTAATTGAGACTCCTGATGCTAGAAGAATTGATGTATTTAGGAGTGGGACTTCTAAAGGATTGAGTGGTTTAATACCTGTAGGAGGTCAACACCCCCATAATTCAGGTGTAGGGGCTAAACTAGAGCAATAAATGGCTCAGAAAAACCCTGAGAAGAAGAAAACTTCTGAAATAATGAATAGGATTATCCCATATCGAAGTCCTTTTGAACAATTGTTGTACGGTGTCCTCAGAATGTCCCCTCTCATACAATATCACGTCATCATTGATATAGTTAAGAAATTTGTTAGTAGGCCAAGTGATAGAAGTAATTTAGAGCTAAAATGAAACCATATCACTAAACCGGAAGTGAGAAGGAGGGCAGATAGAGTTCCTGTGAGTGGTCAGGGACTTAGATTTACTGTATGGTAAACATGGGTTTGGTGGGTCACTATGTATTATCATGTAAGTAAAGGCTAACTAAAAGGGTGAATACATAGGCTTAAATTATTGCTACAGCAAATTCAAGGATAGTTAGTAGTACTAAGAGAACAAATGTAATGAAAGCTGTTGGGGTGCTGATGGTAGATAGAACTAAAGTTGCTCCTCCAATTAAATGTATGAGGAGGTGACTAGCTGTAATGTTTGCAGTTAAGCAGATGGCTAGAGCTATGGGTTGAATAAATAAACTAATTGTTTCAATGACTACAAGTATTGGGATAAGAGGAATAGGGGTCCCCGGAGGCAGAAAATGTGCTAGAGATGCTTTAGTTTTATGATAAAGGCCTAGCACTACTGTTCCTGCTCATAAGGGGATAGCTATGCCTAAGTTTATTGATAGGTGTGTTGTTGGGGGTGAATGAATGGGGGAGGAGGCCTAGTAGGTTTGTTGAGCCCATGAACATAATGAGTGATATTAACATAAGGGATCAGGTTCATCCTCTTGTATTATGCATTATTATTAATTGTTTTAATACTAGTTGAATAAGTCAATGTTGGAAAGAAATTAGGAGATTGTTAATTAGTAGGTGAGGGGATGGAAATAGGACATTAGGGAAAAATACGATAATGATAATAATAGGAAAGTCTGCTAATGTTAGCTTGATTAAAAAAAGGTGAACAGATTTTCTTTCATGTATTTTCTCAAGGTCTGTTATGTTTTAGGGATTAGAAAGACTTAATTTTTGGTACAGCTAAGTAATATGAGTAGAAATTTTTAGTTGGAGAAGTAAATATAGTGAGAAAATTATTGATAGAATAGTAATAAGTCAGGTAGAGGTAGCTAGAGTATAAATGCCATTATGGAGAGATACTCTCTTGAATTTTTAAATTAAAAGGTATAGCTTCATAATGATTTCTAATATTGATGATGATCACTTTTCAAATGTTTTTAGTGGGACGATCTCAAGTACAGTGGGTATGGGTACTCTGTTTTTGATTTCTTGCTTACTATTTTTGGTTTGCCTTTTATAGATTTTTGCTTCGTGGTTACAATGAGGCTTACAAAAACATCTTTTGATAGTAAACTATTTTGAAATGATAGCAATATAATAGAATCATAATGAACAGAAATGCAAGAAAAAGAAAATGTGCTAAAAACATCTCTACACTTGTACTCCATTCCTTTCCATGTTTTGCAGTTTTGATATCCCATTTTATATCTTTCTATATTGCCTCTTATATTAGTAATGTAGTTTTTATTATTTTTTATTGTTTTGATTTGTAGCCTTTGTTTTTAGTCAATGAGACAACGGGTCTGATGGAGATATACATTGTCAGTTTTTGTTTGTCTGAAAATGGTTTATTTCCTTCATTCCTAAAGGATAGCTTTGCTGGATACGGTATTCTCAATTGATAGATTTTTTTTTTCTATTAATACGATGAATATCTCACACCATTCTGTCATGGCTTATAAAACTTCCTCTTAGAAGTCTGTAAGAAAGCAAATTAGGACATCATAATGTTATATTTTTCTCTTTCTCCCTTAAGCATCTTCTCTTTATCTTTCATCTTTGAGAGACTGAGTGTAAGATATCTTGAAGATGATTTCCTGAAATTTGACGAATGAACTTTGACTTCTGTATACCTGGGCATTTCTGTCTTCTGGATTTGGAAAGTTTTCTATTTCATTTTTTTGAATAAGTTTTCTCCCCCTTTGGCATTTTTAAGTCTCTGTTGAATCCTAAGAATCTGAATTTTTGCATACCAAATACTGTCCCAAAGTTCTTGTAGGATTTCTCTACTCCTCTTGATTCTTTTCTTTTTCATTCCTCCAACTGTATATTTTGAAATGGTCTAATTTCTAATATACTAATTCTTTTCTGATTGATCTCTAGTTATTTCAACTAAAGGATTTCTTTATTGCTTTCATCTCTCTGTTAACATTCTCTATTAGAGTACCGAAGCATTTTTGTGTGTTTTCTTAAAGCTGATTGAGTTTCCTTAAACTAATTATTTTAAGTCCTCTGAGCATTCATCTGTACTTGGTACTAACTGGTAGGTTTCTGCTACCTTATTTAGACCTTTAAGTGAGATCATGGTTTCCTGAATGCTTTTTTTACTGTGCTTTTTATATCTTCTTTTTTTTTATTAGTACATGTTTACAGCACATGCATTTTACAATCATCTTTGAGAATGGGTACGTGCACATAATACAGCTTGTTTCATTTTTAATCCCCTTCCCTCTCATCTCCCTCCCTCTTCCTCTAATTCTCCATCCCAATTATAATTCTTGTTGATATTATTAATCTTAGATTATGTTTATGGCATATAATGTTTACAATCATTGAGGCTATTAGGTTCCTGCACATAGCATATCTTTATTCTACTTATTTCCCCTTCCCCTCCTCCTCATCCCTCAACCTTGTTCTCTTGGACCCCTTCCCTATTGCAAGAGATCCATACCCTTGTCCCCTTCTATCCATCCTTTATTACTTTCTTTGTAATTTGCTTTATTCAAATGAGTGATACTGTATGACATTTAAGCTGTGTAAGTTTGATGCTTGATGTGCAACATCATATTAAGCACTGAAGGATTAATTTTTCCCTCAATACTTGTCACAAACCCGGCTTTGTTTTTTACTTTCCAGAAATTCTAAGCAGGCTGTTTATTTTCTCTAAGGTTGTAGTCACTTCCACTATAGTAGAGGCCACCCTAATTCTAGGTTTTAGGGAGATCTTGTTAATATGTTTTCAATGTTTCAGCACTAGAGAGCGATGCAAGCCAGACTTCGTCTCAAATCCTCAGGTATGTGTTGACTCATCTGAAAAGGAGGGAACACCTAGATAGGGTACTCCATCCCCCAACCCTCTCCTTGTGGCCGGGGTTAATCAGCTGTCTTATCCTCAGTCGCTGGCCTGTGAGCAAGCACTGTAGGATTATGCCAAACTCAGGGCAGAGTCACTGTAGAGGGTCTAGCACTAAATTCTTATGTTATGCCTGTGCCCACCAATGCCACAAAACTGTGTCACACCCGGAGCCCACATCCTCCCCAACAGCACAGTGCTAGAGCAGGACCAAGGCCTACACTGCCGTAGGCTACCTATTGCTGAGGCTTATTGACCAAGTCTGCTGTAACTAGCCATAAGTGATGCTGGGTAGAATATGAGTCACATAGCCTGAGTCTGCATGTCTCCGCCTGGCTCTGGAGCCGTCAGCCACTGGCCTAGGATGGGGTTACCTAGTGTTAGGGTTCATCGGTCCATCACTGAGTTCTGATGCAAAGTTCCATGCTATTTACTGGTCTTATTCCCATGTAATGCAGTCATACTTCATGGTATGTGGCTGGAGATTTGGGTAATGTTGTTGAAGTCAGTTCTTGGCTACAAAGGCTGAGGCTAAGTCATGTGTGATTCTTGTAGCTGCAAGGATCTGAACAGTCTTACGTGTGCACCTAGACCCAAATCACAGCGGGCAGTAATGTGGGCCAGAGCACAAGCCCATCCTCCCAGGGGGGACCTAGATGATCTATCTGTAAGCAGAGGCCTGGGAATAGCTGTGCCACCTAAGGTTAGGGGTCAGGTGGTGAAGGTAGTTCCTTGGCTGCCAAGGTTGATGCTGACCTTGGTCATACCTGAATTTCACAGTTGCAGGGAATTCACTGTCTGACACAGGCAGGTGTGTGTACCCCAAGCCCACCCCATATTTAGCACTGATGCAGGTTAAAACTTATGTGTCCCATCAGCATAGAGGTCTCTGCCTCAGGGCAGGGTCTGGAGGCTCTACCTTTGAGCTCTGGCTTTGGTAAGAGGCCTTTGGTTTCTGCCTGGTATTGGGTCTTACTATTGTGGGCCTGTCACAGCTTCAAAATAAAGTCCTGTACAAGCTCTTCTGCCCTGCTGCCCAGTGGGCAGAGCATTGCTCTGGCCTCTTCTGCTCCAGGTTGGGGAAGAAGTGGAGGAGGCAGTTAGACAGTTGACTAGTTTAGTTTCCCACCACTCCATCTTCTGATGTCGGCCTTCAGTTATGGGTCATGGGCATCTGCGTGTTACAGCCTTTCACCATGGCAGGCCTGGAGCTGGTTTCATGCCCAAAGCCTTGACTTAATCTCCTCTCTCTCTTCTAAGTACGAACTGCTTCGCCACTTGCTGTCTGGAGTTGGGGAGGAGAGCCGCCAGCAACCTCCTCCTTCTGCCTTCTTCAATGTGCCTTTACTGTACTTAAACCAGACGTGATGAAGTGTCACCCAGCTTCCTCAGTTCTTGTGGAGGTAATTTGGGACATGCTACAAGAACTGTTCAAACTGGTATATCTATGGGGAGATAATTGCTGGTGGATCCACCTTAGCTGCTTTCTAATCATATTTCTTGAATAAGTACTATGTGCCAAGAACACTGAGAGGTGCTGGGGATTTAGGGGGAATTTCTTTTTATTATTTTTTAGGCATTTCTTTTTAAAAGACATAATTTTCTATACTTAAGGAAGCTCCATTCTAGTGAATTGGTGTAGAAAAACAAGGAAAATATATATTTTTATATAGTAGATGGCATTAAGAAGATAACTGTAAGAAGAAAGAGAAAGAGAAGATTTATTGATAGTATTAAGTTTTAGAAGGGTAAACTAGGAAAACCTTCCTGAAAAGATAGCATTTGACCAGAAACCTAAAGCTCATGAATGTGCTATGTGAATAATTGGACGGAAGGAATAACAACTACACATGCTATTGGGTTGTGGGAGACTGAAGCCTCCCAAAGCAAAAACAGACAAATGAGTCTGGACCCACATGTGAGGCACAGAAGAAAGTCAGTTGTGTTAATGGGTAAAATCACGTAAGGCTTTGTAGATCATTATAAGTACAAGTGTAACCAGAAAATACAGTGACTGTTTAAATATTTTTTAAAATTTATTATAGTAAAAGATATAATGCCTCTAATCTCCCTGAAAATATATTCCCTCTCATGGAGCACACTTACACTGTCATTCTTGCCACTTTCTTGAAGAAATGTTGGAAGTCTCTTTTCATTAGTGCCTTTAATTGCACTATTGTAGCTGCCTTGATGTCCTAAACTGATTCAAAATGTCTACCTTTTGTAGTCATTTTGACCTTGTAGAAGACCCAGAAGTCACCCAGTGCCAGATCCAGGGAACAAAGTGGACGAAGACACACTGTCATGTTTTATAGGTCTGCCTGTCCATTGGATGGCACCTCATACAGCATTCACTGTTTCTTTTTTGTTTTGTTTTATTGATTTTTTTCTTTTTTTTGATCACACTTTGTAAAGATGTGAAAAAGGATTTCCAGAATTGCTTCAGAAAGTGGCAAGAAAGATAGAATAAATGTGTTTGAAGTGAGGTGGAGTACTGGGGGTATAACGGCAAGGTATCTTTTACTATAATAAGTTTAATTTAAGCTTTCATTGCATATTTTGATCTCCCCTTGCACCTTGATTTTTATATTATGTGAGGTGAAAGCAACTGGAATATTTTGATCAGGGTCTAGATTTGTACGACTTGTAGTTTAACAACATTACTCTAGGTGGATGGGAGAACAAGGGAGAATTAGGTTCTCCAAATAGGTGGTTCTTGCCATAAAGTGGGCAAGCAACAATGCTGGCATCAAATGGGGTGACAACAGTTGAGCTGAGAAGAGTGTTCAATTGGATATGCACTTTAAGGTAAAGCCCATGTGATTCACTCTCCACTTGAATGGGAAGCATCAGAGGAAACACGTTGCGAAGGATGACTCCAGGATTTTCATTTTGGGGAATTAGGAAGATGGAGTAGATGTCTGTATAAATGAGAAAGGCAGTAGATGATGTAATCATGATCTCAGCTTTGGGACTTGGTAAGTTTAAGATGGCTGTTAGGCACTCAAATTACAATATAAAGTAGGCAGTCAAATATATGAATCTGAAGTTCAAGGAAGTGGTCTAGGTTGGTTTAAGATCTAAATTTGAAATTGGCTAATATATAAAGAGTTGGTATTTAAAACCATATTCTCTTAGTTACTTTTCTTGTTGCTGAGACAAAATACCTGACAACCACAAATTAAAGGAAGGAAGGTTTAGTTTGGCTCACAGTTTGTAGAGGTTTCAGTCTATAGTCAACTGGCTCCAAGGCAAGGCGGCATGGCAGACAGGCATCACAGAAAAGAAACAGTCCACAGCAGAACAGACAGGAGGCATCAAGCAGCAGCCCTTTCTTTCTCTTTGATCCCACACAGGCTAGAAGCTTTTCAGTGGTACCCTGACACTCAGGTGGGCCTTCCAACTATCCACACCCAGAACTATGCTAAACCAATCAGAGGACAAATTCAGTACTGCACACCTTTAATCCCAGTATCACACACTCTAGAGCCAGTCAGCTCCAAAAGCCCCACCTATGAGCATATAAGGATTTGTGAGGACATCTAGATACAAGCTATACACATACGTCTGGATGATTTATTACAGAAGTGGTTTTAGTTAGCCCTAAAATTCTGTTTTTCTTATTGAGAAGAGAACAAACCAGCAAAGGAGGCAACAGAGGAATAGCTGTATAATTAAGAAGAAAACTAGGAGAGTTTAAAGTGCTAGAAAGTGAGCAATGAATGTTTCACATACAGAATAGAATGATCAGTTGTGCAAAATGCCAAACTAAACTAAAAAATTGCCATAAGATTTAACTAAATTACATGTAAGACGAACAGGACAAAAAATGTCTGGTTTAAACAATTGAAGCAGTGGCCAAATTAGTTAGATTCCAGAAAAAATAAATAGGCATGATTATGAAGCAATTTTTGAAAGCTCCCAGAAATAAGAATATAGAAAAAAAGGGGCAGCTGTGAAAAGTAAAGGAAGGCCAGACATTTTCTTTTTAGATCTTCTTCTTAAAGTGATGAGGTTTTTCTCTTAGAGTGATGTTGGTAAAGACTTGTAAGCATTTTCTCTGAGAGCTTTATTTTCTCTGTGTTATTAAGGGTAAGGTAATTAGATGGAGGTCAAAGATGGGAGACAAAGTGATAGAGGGTAAAGAAGAAGGAAAGGATTTACATATCGATACAGATAAATGAATGGAATCAGGGAACGTGCTGTATTTGTTCATCTGGAAGACTTACTGAAGGATAAAGATCAAGAATTTAAAGTGATTCAATTTAGCATAGTTTTATGCTTTTTCTACAATTATCTTCAACTGCATAGATGCACAGTGAAGTGCATGGCAGATTGGATTTATCATGTGTAGTAAATGAGAATAGCCAGAAACCTGAGGATGCATGGAATAGGATAACAATAGAAATCCACCATGAAATTTATTCTCAGTAACAGGTTCTCAGCTTTGACGTAATTTCCATCCCAGCTGTTATTTGGTAATATCTGCAGATATTTTTGTCTGGGAGTGACTTTGATATTTAGTGGGAAAATAATAGGGATAATGCTAAATATCACTGCTACCATACTAATCAACCTTTACAACAAAAATTTACCCAACCCACAAAGTAAGTATTGCTAGGTTGATAAACCCTGAGCTAATTTAAAAAAGGAAATGAGAATATTAAGAGGTGGGGACAAATTAAGTAGTTTCTAGTTAAGCAGAAGAATTGTTTGAGTTACAGTAAAGCATGACATTGAACTGTAGGTTTGTGATCAAAGAATAGGATAGTTGGAATTTAATTTATATAGACATGTACTTATTGGTAGCAACCATATTACTGAATGACTACAGTAGCATACAGGAAAATGTGACTAGAATGGAGAACTACAAGAACATAGAGGTAAAAGTAGTGGAATGATAATTTACACAGCTATTGATATAAAAAATAATGACAAGGATAGTGTAGGAGACTAACAATGACCCAGAAGTAGAATATCCAAGAAATAAGGGAATAACTAAGGAGCTTCCAAATCACTGCAACGTGGAAAGGTAATCTGGATGGTTGAGTCTGATGATAGGAAAAACAAAGCTGTAAAATTTAGGGAGAAGAAAGGAAGGTCATCTGAAAGTAGCAATGAAGAATAGAAAATGTCAATCATGCTTTCAAATTTGAGAATGAGCTGTGTAAAAGAATAAAGCCACTATGTGGAAGAGCTTCAATGGAAGAAGTAACCTGAGGCATGGGCAGCCAGGCTTAGCTTCGCTAAGGTAGTAAAATGTAAGCATCATGAAAGACGCGGTAGTATGGGAGATCTCACTAACCATTGATCTGAAGGTTTTGGAAGTCAGGAAAGTGACACTATTGCCAGATAGTAGACAGTTAAAAGCGCCAAGGATTTAAAGGAGATGAAGAATGACTTGGGAGTGCTGGGCTTTTGTGACCGATAGAAAAGGAGGTGGGAGTGTAACAGAATGCAGATAACTGATTCTTTTAAGGCAGAAAGTAAAAGGAGGAAAGTTCAGGAAACTTTCCAAGATTCAGAGTCCTGCACTTCCTCTTAGCCCTGACACTAGAGCTGTGGAGTCTCAGCCCTGATACTTCACATGCTGTTGATACAGTTCCTTATTAGGAAGTGCCAATTATTTCTGGATTAGGAAATAAGTGACAATGACTTTGATCTTTCAGCTAAAGGAAATTTGTAAATTTTTATGGCCCAGATTTCGGTAATAGAGCAGTTTACTTATTCTGCAAGATCTTCCTCCTTCAAAACACTGAGTCCTTAATAAAAGTCTTCTAATGCCTTTGTGGGCTTACAATATGTAGGATAAGTGAGCTAAAACCAGAGTAACATTTTGGCCATTCTCTTAAGATCGCGATACACGGTATTAAGGCTGGAGACACGGTGTGGCAGACTGGCTGAAAAAGTAGGTGTGATCTGTTAATTGCAAAATCCCAGGACACATGTGCAGAAATTTCCCAAAGCACTGCACATGGACTCATGAGAAACAGAGCAGTTTTGGACAGGATGGCCTACACCTGACGTCAGCCTGAGGAGCAGGAGACACACGAAGAACTGTCCCCTGTGAGTTCTCCACTGGGTTATCCCTTTCACAGTAGTCCACCCTCACGCTGTTAAGTGTACTTCTTCCTCCTTTTATTTGACCCAAACTCACTCTGCAGAACATATTTCTTTTCCCACCTTAGTAAATGTAAAATCTTGCTATCTTTTGTGCTTTTTTTTTCTTTTGTGCTTTTCTTGACCAACACTTTTTCAAGATTGAAAGAACCCAGAAACAACCTCTAGGAGAAGACTCCAGCACCCAAAAAACCAATAACTGTATATTAACTGTTGTTATTCTCTAATTATATTGTTATAAATTTTGTTTTATTTTTTTCATAGATGTAAGCAGAGTTTTTTAAATATTTTCTTTATTAATATCTACTTGTTTTACATTAAAATAAAATAAAAAATCCAGAGTGAAGAACAGTGCGCAGCCAGAGCACAGTCAGGTTGCCATTGCAGTGAGGCAAATAGCAATATTAGCAGTACAAGTAATGAGGAAAAAAAGACAAACTTTAACAAGCATCAAGGTGAAGAGGAAACTGAAGCTGTTATGAATGTTCAGGAAGTAATAAAGGTATTTAGTTTATATTTTGATTTAGAAGCACGGTAATGATTATAAAAGCAACCATTCAAAGATAGATAATGTAATTGGAATAATTTTAGGAGAAAGGAAGTGAAAAGAACAATGAAATAAGCAAATAGTAACTTAAAAAATCAAGGGAGTTATGTCTTCTATGTCTTTCATTTTCTGCCTTCTGGTGCTTTGACATCTGCAGTCTTCCTGCCCTTAGAGTAGAGAATAAATGATGCAGGGCAAGGTAATTCCTAGAGATAGTAAATAACTTACTCATTAAGATATTTTTCAACCTCAAAAGCACCAGTTCAGAGTCCATACCCCTGACCACCACTTGTATTGGACTCTGCTGTTCTGAGTCACTATCCAGACCTGCCCTAGTCACTTCAGCATGAAATACCAGATAATTAAGGACAGCCACTGTGCCTCCAGAGCCCCCTGAAATTACTCGCACCAGCTCATCCTAAATCTGCTCAACCTGCCTCCATTTTTCCTTCTTATGAAAACCACAAAGAAGCTCATGCCCTTAAATTCCCATTTCTCTCACCCTCCTGACCAATCCTTGCCTGAAATTGTACCATTAGCCTTTCTTTGTATGCATCTTGCAGGTGGCACATCATGGGACCTCAGAGTTTCTATAATTATATAAGGCAATGCCTCCTAATGAATGTATATACGGACTGTATATGTATATATAATGTAATATATGAGTATATGTATATATGTGTATATATTTATATAATATGAATGAAGGGATTAGATATATTTTGTTGTTATAAGAGTTTGCATTGGTTGTAAGTCAGTACAATGTTATTAGAAAGTGCACTTAGATTAGTTGCAAAGGTATATTGCAATGTTTATGTAGGACAATAACTTTAAAGAAATTCTTCAAAATGTAGTAGAAATGTTAAGAAAGGACTGAAAAAAATCATATAAAATGCTCTATTAAACCATAACTGGCAAGAAAAAAAAAAGAGTGGAAGACAAAAATACGAATGAAGAACAAGGGCAACAAACAAAACATTAACGAAAGTGATATATAAAATCCAACGATATTAGTAATCATTTGATGTCAGTGGTTTAAATATAATGAAAGACATTTTCAAGGTGGAGAGAAAAGTAAGAGCCAATCATATATTGTCCATGAGAAGTCCACTTTATATATAAAGGGGTATGTAGAAAAATATACCATGCTAACACTAATCAAAACAAGTAAATTAGTTGCTATATTAATTTCAGACATTGCATGCACCAGGGCCTAGAAAATCAAGATAAAAGGATTATTAGCTTGTAATAAAGAGGTCATTATGCCAAGAATACCTAACCCTAACAGTCTTTAATGTGCATATGCCAAATACTGTAACAAAGTATGAACATACATAAAGCAAAAACAGATAGTATTGAGACAAAATTTTAAAAACCCTCACTTTGTTTAATGATTTTAGAATCCAGTTGTTGAAATGGAAAGTTCCAGCAGGCAGACAACCACTAATAACACAGTCAATCTAAATAGTGACAACTATCAAGTATGATTGGTCTTCATCTAAGAGCAGCAGAGTAATATTCAGCTCAAACTCACATGGAATATATGCCAGAATAGGTCACATTTTGACCATGAAACACATTTGAACAACTTAAATAATTTAAACTTTCTAAATGCTTTAGACAATTTTAAAAATAGAAATCATAATACATCTTTTCATACCACAATGAAAAAGACTTGTAAAATCCCCAAATTTGGGGGATTAAATAAAACCCATTAAATAACGTGAGGGTCAGAGAAGTCTTAAGAAAAAATTTAAGAATGTTTTGAACTAAACGAAAATGAAAATATACCTCACAAAATTTGTAGGATTAAACCCAAGAAGTACATAGAGGAAATTTTAGAGCATTGAGAAAATATTTTAGAAAGAAGAACAACCTAAAATCAATAATTTAGCTTTCCAATATACAAAACTAGAAATTAAGTTCTAATTTTCAGAAGAAAAAGAGTAATAATCATAGAAGAAATCAATGAAATTCAAAACAGGAACTCAGTGGAGAAAATCAATGAAACCAAAAGTTGGTTCTTTAAAAGATCAATAAAAATGATCATTCGACAGACAGGATAACTAGTAGGAAGAAAAGAGAAGAAATAAATTACTAATATCAGAAATAAAAGCAGAAATATCACTGTGCATCCTATAGAAACTAAAAAGAAAAGAATACTGTGAACAATTCTGCCTTTAAATTTTATAAGCTAGATAAAATTGACCAGTTCCTTAAAAGACATGATTGACCAAACATCACACTAAAGAAACAATTCAACAAACCAATAACTATCAGAGAAATGACCGAAAGTATGAAGCATCAGTCACAGATATAGTCACTCTTGAATTCTACCAAACATTTAAGGAAGAGATTTTACCAATTCCTCCAGCCCTCTTCCAGAATGTAAAAGCAAAAATGAATAATACCTAATTAATTCTATGTGGTCAACAATACCCTAGGATCCAAACAAAGGCATTGCAAGATACAAAAACTACAGACCACTACAACTCATGAATACAGAGGTAAAATCCCTAACAAAATTATAGCAAATTTAAGGCAAAACATAATAAAAAAATACCAGACTACATGGAGTATATTCCAAACATATAAGACTGCTTCACCATTCAAAAATCAATTAAGATAATTCATCACATGAATAGACCATAGAATAAAAATGAAAGAAAAGCATTTGACAAATCCAACACCTAATTGTGATTTTTAAAAACTTGGAAAACTAGAAATAGAAAGAATATCAATTCAATAAAGATTATGTACCAAAAGGCCACTGGATACTTAATTGCAAAAAAATAGTTTTCCTGCTAAGACCAGAAACCAGGCATGATGTCTTCTTTTACCACTCACTTTCAACATGATACTGGAAGTTCTAGCTGATGCAATAAAGGGAAATGGGGGGAAATGTTATACAAATTGGGAAGGAAGAAACACAAATGTGTTTACTGACAGATGACATGATTGTTTTAAGCAGGATCCGAAGGAAACAATATAAAGACTCCCGGAACTAATCATCAAATTGTAGTTCCTATATACCATGTTAATCATTTTCCTATACATCGTAAATAAATAACTAGAATTTGAAATAAAAAACACAATATCACTTGTATTAACATCCCCAAAAGAAATACTTGGGTACAAATCTAGCAAAATATGTACAAAATATTTATGAGAAGAAACTAAAAAACTCTAATGAAAGGAATGACAAGACTAAAAAAATGAAGAGATATTCCATGTTTATAGGTAGAAAGACTTGAAATTGTCATATTTCCTCCACCTTAATCTCTACATTTGACACAATCCTCTATACATTTAAAAATATATTTTCAAGTCCATATGGAGAATGAAAGACCCAGACAAACATGATATTGGAAAAGAGTAAGGTTGCGGCACTGAAACAACCTGAGCACAAGACTTACTGTAAATCTACAGCCGTCAACATAGTGTGAATTCGGCAAGACAACAGGCAAACCGATAGAACAAAATAGACAAAAAATAGATCCACGTGTTCACTGATCATTGACAACAGAACGCAACAAAAACAAAAACATAATGGAGAAAAGATAGCCCTTTCAACAAATAATGATGAAACAGCGATCTACATGCAAAATACTGAATCTAAATACGTTTCAAAAAGATTAAATCAAAAATGATCACAGACTTGTGTGTAAAGTGTAAAATTATAAAACTCCTAGCAGGTAACAAAGGAAAACATAGATGACCTTGGGTATGACAATGGCTTGGTAGGTATAACACCAAAGCATAAAGTGTGAAAGAAATTGATAATCTCAACTCCATTAAAATTAATAAATTCTATTCTGTAAAAGATATTTTGAAGAGAAGAAGAAGGCAGGTCAGAGACTGGGAATAAATATTTTGCAAAAGACATCTGATGAAAGATTGTTATCTAAAATATAGAACAAAATCAAAACTCAACCATCAAAGAATGCACAATCCTACTGTGGTGTGAGTGTGTCCTTCAAAATCCATACACTGAAAATCTTTTCAGCAGTGTAATAGTACTAGGAGGTGGTGCTTTAGGGAGGTGACTGGGCCATGTGGCCCGATCCTACGAGATTCGCTTTGGTGTCCACAGAGAGCCAGCTAGTCCCTTTCTCTACAGGAGGACCTAGTGAGAAGATGGTGCTCTGTGAGTCTAGAAGTAAGCCCTCACCCAACACCAAATCTGTCTTGTCTCAAACTTGGACTGTCCAAATTCCAGGACTAAAAGAAATACATTTGTGTATTTTTATAAGCTAACTAGATAATCATATTTTGTTGTAGAACCCAAATGGACTAAGACAAATTCAATTAAAAAAAAAAAAAACAGGTAAAAGTCCTCAACAGACACCTCAATGAAGAAGATATACAGATGACACCGAAATATACAAAAAGATACTCAACATCATATGCCATTAGAGAACTGAAGATTATAACAGCAATGAGATAACTAAACAATTATCAGAATAATCCAAATCCAAAATACTGACAATAGTAAATGCTGACAAGGACATGGCACATTGGTGATTTCATTCATTGCCGGACAGAATGCAAAACTGTACTGGCACTTTGAAGACAGTTTGGCAGTTTCTTACAAAAGTAAACATACTCTTACCATATCATCCAATATCAGCATACCTTGATTTTATACAGTCATACCTTGTTGTTTATGTATGTTCATGGCAGCTTCAGTTGTAATTGTCAAAACTTCGAAACAAATAAACTGCATTTTACTGTTCCTCAGTAAAGGAATGGAAAAATTATCATGATACACCCAGACAATGGAATATTATTCACCTACCACTACCAAATATATGAACACTAAACCATGAAAAGAGATGGAGGAGGGCCGGAAATTTAGCTCAATGGTTAGAGTGCTTGCCTTGCAAGCATGAAGCCCTGAGTTTGATTCGCAGTACAAAAAAAAAAAAAAAAAAAAGAAGAGATGGAGGAACCCTTGGATGTGTATTGCAAAGAGATGAAAGTTAATGTGAAAATGCTGTAGGATTCCAAGTATGTGACACTTTAGAAAAGGCAAAACTATACATACTGTAAAAAGATCAGTGGTTGCCAGGGAATAGAAGAAAAACAGGAATAAATGGCAGAAGAGAGATTTTTCAGTAAAATGAAAATGCATTGTATGATTCTATAATGGTGGATATATGTTGAAACCCATAGACTTGTTAAAACTCATAGGTTTTACACTAGGAATGCAAAGCTAATGTAAACTATGAACTTTAGGTGAAATGATGTATCACTGTGGGTCACTGAGGGCAACAAATGAGGCATTCTGCTGTAAGATGTTGACAGTGGAGGAGGCTGCGCCTCTGTGGGAAGAGGGCTTATGTGGCAACACCTTGTATTTCCACTCGATTTCGCTGTGAATTTAAAGCTTCTCTAAAAATAGTCTTTAAAAATATTATTAGTAAGGTTTAATCAATTTGTACCTTTCAAAATAGTAATAAGTCAATAAGGATGTAATAAATCTTCCATATTAGTAGGTCAAATAAAACAAAACTAAGAAATTGGAAAAAATAACAATAGAGCTCTGAAAATACTGTTTTTATTTTCTGAGCAAAAATGTTTTAATAATAATGACAATGTAAACTTATCTATCTCATGTAGTTTATAAACATGATCTAATTTACTTTATTATTTTAGCACTATGAGGAACATAAATAATAAAATGTTGTTTATTCATTTCAAGGTAAGGAAATTGAGGCTTGATGATTTGTCCAAAGTGCAAAAATAATCAATAGTATAATAAAATTTTCACATTATGTTCTTTACTCCATTGCTATACAAGATACCAGACAGAAGATAAATTCTAAAAGTAAGACTGTAATTATTCCCGAGGTATTTTGATGGTAAAGAATGATTTGTATGAAAAACAAAAGAATGATTTGTATAAAAAAAAGAATGATTTGTATGAACTAATGCATCAGTTTTTAAAGAGCTCTTTCATTTATGATTTTATTTACTAATGAGAATACGTAGCTACCAACAATAATGTGTAGTAGAAGATAGTTACTGGAATGTTCTTGATAAGGAAACAATAATCACATTATAAAATCAGTCCCGGATTTAATTTTTTTCTAAATTTAACTTTGAAGTCATATAATACAAACAAAACAGTAACACAAATAGCACTTAACAGTGAGCTAGGAGCTCACAAATTCTGGGTTTTGATTGATTAATTCACAGCCTGGCATACATCATATGACTCAGTTTCTACTCTGTAAAATGACAAGATTGAGAGTAAATTGTCTCAAAATTTCCTTTCCGCTCTCCAATTTTGTGCACATATGGCACCAAATTTTAAAACACATATGCCTCCTGTGAAGTAAAATAAAGTGAATAAGCACACGGAAATGGTACAGCAATTAAATTTGCTGAGAGCTAAAAGTCAAAGCATATTAGTCTGATGTAAGAAAAACGCACCTAATGAATCAAGCTTGACACATGTGTCACTACACAGTTGTTTGACGGAGAACAAGGACTGAAACTGCTGATTCTGTCCTACCGATTCTTGTTCCGCGGGCCACACACAGAAAAAGTGGGTGTGGTCAGTAAGTTTTTCATTACTACATATCAGTTCATAAAAGAAAAAAGAAATTTCTTTTGACCTTGCGATGAATTATTAGATTCTTAATGAATATTACTGCTAAAGCATCCATGAAAATTAGCATTTCCTCCTATGCCTTAGCATGAAAGTATTTAAATTGGGTGTAAATGAAAGTATTTAAATTGGGTCTAAGTGGATTTAAGAGGCATCAGATCATCTCTGCTTCTCAGTTACTTTACCATCGGTCAGGTGTTTTGGAATAATTATTGGCTTTGAAACTGACAGTCTGGTTGGATCTATCTCTGTGTCATTAGGCAGCTAAACAAGCTTTACCCTATGAATTTCAAGTGTGACGACCACTTTTAAACACAATGAGATAAAGACACTTTAGGCTTGTGGGAAAAAATTCAGCATCACATTTTCCTGAGTGTAAATATGCACACACCATTGTACTAGCTTCCCTATCCTAAGACACAGTCTCAGACAGCCACAGTTTAAATGAGAAGAGTTTAACTGCCTGATGGTTTTAGTCTATGATCAGCTGGCTCCAGGGTAGAAACACAGAGGAAGGGCATGGAAGAGCAAAGCTGCTCAGTTCATGGCAGAGAGGAAGCAGAGCAAAGGAAAATGCCTGGGAAGTTGTGGAAGAATAGACATAATACCTGAGGTCACCCCTTCCTGGCTCACCCAGACACACCCAGAAGCATGCTGCATTAATCCCTTGGATAGATCCCAAAGCCAATGAAGTTGACACTCTATCTTTATCTTTTGGGGGGGGGGGAGGAGGTATTTGAAAAACATTTTGGCTGTTTCTTTTTTGTTGTCGTTGTTAGTACATGTTTGTATTACATGTTTACATTCCTTGTGTGGAGTTGGTACATGCGCATACCACACCTATCTTAACGGATACAACTACTAATGAGTGCTGCAATTCTTTTACATCTGATAGATGAGGAGGGTTTTAACATCAAGGGGATCTCGGAGTCAATGAAAAACTAAGCAAACTTCTGGAAACTTTCCAAAGATAATACAAGGGAGTACTTGTATAAACAACAAAAATTATACTAAAATACAAAGGGAAATCAGATGTATTAACATATATAATGATATATTAGCCGTGCGCGACAGGATACATCTCAAAACAAACATCAGCGTTTGTAATCAAGACGAACTTTCATCAAGCCTTCAGAGAAGCACCAGCTGAATGAGTGAACACATGCAAGAGGAGCCAGCACACACCAGTTTCTCAGTCTGGTATTACTGACATTTGGAGATTTGTTGAGGGAGATAACAGGGTCAGAGCAGGATGTTTCAAAACATCTCTGGCCTCTCGCCACTAGAGAACAATAGTACTAGTGCCTCTAAGTGGTAAACTCCAAAAACGTCTCCAATCTGCCATCTGTCATGAGGTGGGCTGAATCTCCCTCGGTGAGAACGACTGGCCTAATATAAAGGGAAAAAAATGCCCGAGAATTTGATAAGAAGCTTTTTGCATCTTATATTTCAATGAGGCAATGAGGTGTGGCTAATCTGACACCGGTGGGGTCGCTAAAACTAACAACTGACAAAGCGTATATCAGAATATACTGGCGTATTCGTGCCTGTTGTTGCTTGTCCTGAGCTCTAACATTATAAACGAGAGTGGTGTTTTTATGTATTTTGAGTTTACCTTTGTTTTGACATCATCCATAAAAAATTGCCGTGGAAAGCCTCAGCACTTCAGAGCAGTAACTCTCACTTGCATACCTAACAGATTACTACAATATATAATGTAGAGTGGCTCATTGCACACTTAAGGAAGCATAACCTACATGAGGAGAAGAGAGGTGAGGGCCGTGCCACACTGTTATTCTAAAGGTAAATCGTGTAAATCTTTCCTCACCAGAGTTACCCAATAGGGTAAATAAATGTATAAGCAAAAAAGAAAACAATGGCAGTCCATTATGGAGTTTGGTGAGCCTTTGGCAATGTGTTCAACTCTCTGGTACCTTTAGCACACACTATTTTCCTTCACTCCAGAAGCGAATGTTAGAAGTCATGGGTTTTAATAGATACACTCTTATGTCAGGGAGTGAAAATAGAAGAGATAGCTTATCAAATGGTATGGGTGGAGAATTGCTTGAAGTAGGTACCTGAAGGTAAGCACTGTGTCTAGACTTGTTATGACTCTTGATAAGTTACTTAGTGTCTCATATTATAACGGATCTAAAGGAGGGTAGAAAATGAAAGATGCAATTTGGTAGATGACACTAAGCTCTTCCGGGTAGTGACAACCTGATGAGGGTAAGCTGTGGAAAGATCTCACAAAGATATGAGGGAGTTGAGGGGAGAGAGAGAGAGAGAGAGAGAGAGAGAGAGAGAGAGAGAGAGACTCAGAAACATCCAAGAAGCCTCTGTTACTTCAGTTGTGTAGTATATTTAAGCAGGAATCTAAATAATTCTTATGAAATAATAAGTTATCCACTCTTACTTTGGAAGAGAGCTAAAGTGACCATTAGAATTTGAAGCCAATGATTTCCAAAGGTAGAAAAAAAAATGAAGAAGAATATTTTTAAAGAAAATAAGATATAATCACCATACCAAAACAGTAATCAAAGATAACATTCTCCTAATCTCCTGCTGAATTATGTTAATTCTAAACCTATAAGGTTTTCTTCTAATGACTATGCTTTTCCACCAAGAAGATATTTACGATAAATAAATGAGGAAATAGACATGATAGTGGGACAAATAAAATATAAAGCAAATAGGAGCTGCTTTGTGATTGCTGATGGTCCAGAACTTGATTATGCTCGTGGTAAGTCATTCCATAACCACAAATTCTTTCCTTGCTTACACCTACACTATTTAGGAGTTACATCTGTAGTAACTCTGAGTTTAGCTTTAAAACTTGTTTTTGCCAGAGCATCAATAACAACATAAGGCATCTGAGACATGACAGATGCTTTGCATTAGGGGTTGTGCTATTTTCTTCTGCTTGGTACACTTTCACTACCTTGAAGAGAAATTGTTGTGAGAAGACATGTGGTTTTATCACATCTGCAATGCCAAGAACAACCAATCATTGCAAGACATGTGAGCTCATGTGAAATATTCCAAACCTGAAGAATGTCCAATGACACAGGATCGGGTCCAGTAGAGATCAGTCAGTGACCCAAATCATAATGTTCCAATCACCCACAGAGCCATGAACTAAACAGAGCTCTCTCTCTCTCTTCCCTTTCTTTTCTTTCCTCCTCTTGTCACTTCCTTCCTTCTTTCCTTCCTTTTTTTCCTTCTTTCCTTTCTTCCTTCCTTGCTCCAAATAGGTTTTGGGCTTTCTGTTTTACAACAAAAACTGGGTTTTTTTTAACCTTTTGATACATGGAATTGAGGTACGTTTACTGTTTTAATAACTTTCTTATTGGTGAGACATAATACCTGACACCCACGATTTAAGGAAGGAGAGGTTTATTTTGGCTCATGTTCTTCATCCACATTTGGCTGGCTCTAAGGCAGGAAGGTATTGTGGAAGGGTTTGGCAGATGAAAACTGATTGCCTCATGGCAACCAGGAGGCACAGGGAAAAGAGAGGAGGCAGGAAGGGAGATTCGCCTTTCCAGGTCATGTTCCCAGTGTCCCACCTCTTCCGGCCAGACTCCACCTCCTCACAATAAGTCAGCTATAGTCCCCATAATACAATCATATTCCAAAAGCAAGATACACCTCTTGGAAAGCATTTGTATATAAAACATATCATTTGCATTAGGTTAGAAACTTTCAAATTTTACCTCACAGAAAAGACTTTCATCTTTCTGAAAGCAAATCCCATGGAACTGTGTTGAAAAACTAGTGAGAACACAGACACGAGTTGTTGCAAATTGTTAAAAGTAATTTCAGGGACCAGATAATATGAAGGCAATTTTCCCTGCTCCTTCCTTCTCAATACAATCAGGTACTCTGCACAGAATTTAACAAACATTAAAAATAAACTCCGCAAAGGTGAAAAGTATAACTTGGACTGGAAAGGAACCTCAAGATTTGAAGAACAACATTACAGTGAATTTCTTGGATTTGTTTTTATAGCTCATATATGTTAGAATGATCAATCTGAAACCACCCACAATTTTGGAAGGAGAAAGAAATGTGAAACACTTGCTTTCTCTGGGCAGAGGCCATGAAGAGGTAGCCTACCTTTGCTTTCCTACAGGCATCAGCAGAAACAGACTATGAGAGCCGCTGGCATTGTGCGGAGAGTGGGCCAGGAGGAGTGTGCTCCATCGCAGAGTGCAGCATCCTCCACATGACTGCCAGGGGAGCCACATTCCCTCAGAAGCAGGACGCAGGGAGCACTTCAGTGTGAGTTCACACAGAGCCTGCAAAGCAAAGCAGAACACATTAGCATTGCACAGGGTCAGAGGACTAAAGTTTCACTGAGATAAGACCTACAAAAGTAAATTAGAACCATATACTAATTCTATATAGATAATTTCTACTAAAACTTAAAAAATTGAATTGTCTCTTAAAATTTAAAAAGTTCAAAATACAATGAACAATCACTTGTACCAAGAGCCAAGAAAATCATACCTTGAATTAGAGGAAATTTATCATGCAATTGCAATACTGACATGAATCAGAGGATGAAAGTATCTGACAAGAACATTAATTAATGTATGCAGCAGAAATAGTTTCAGCAAGTAATGAAAGTCCCCTAAAACAACTGAAAAATAGGAAACATCAGTAACAAAAAATGGAAATTGTTATAAAGAACCAAACAGAAATTAAACAGAAAAATACACTAATGGAATTTCTAGAAAAAAATCACTATATAGTCTCAATGGTAAAGTGTAGCTAAAAGAAGGTAGAATCAAGGAACTTCAAGGAAGAAAAGTAGAATTTACTAAATCTGAACAGAAAAAAGAAAATTTAGTAAATTTGAACAGGATGGTAGGTGGGACCTACTGTCCTATCATAGCCACCAGAATGAACAAAAAACTCTTTAAAAAGAAAGAGGCAAAATTCATACTATTGGAGTTTCAGAAAGAGAAGAGAAAGTATTTAAGACTGAAAAGGTATCCAAAGAGGTGCGAACTAAAAATTTCTGAATCTGGTGAAATGCATAAGTCTACAAATTCAAAAATTAGCCCATCACAAGTAGGGTGAGGTTAAAACCAATACACAGTACATCTGAATGTGTGAAAACTAAGACAAAGAAAAAAATCTCTGAAAATGGTCGCTTCGGCAGCACATATACTAAAAAACACCTTTTAAAAAGCTACAGAATCAAATGAGCAGATATATCCTCTGAAACTATGGAGGCTTGCAGGTATTATAACATTTTTTTCCATATGCTGAAAGAAAAGATTTGGGAACCATGAACTCTGTATTTGGAAAACCTGTCAGGAATGAATGGGAAATAACAGCATTTTCAGATGAAGAAAAACTAAGAGAACTTGTTGCAAATAAATATACCTACTTTTAATGCACGTAAAGGAAGTTTGTCAAACTGAAAATAAACAATAGTAAAAGGTGGAATGGAGCTTCAGAAAGGAGCAGAAAATAATGGAATGGTAAAATTAGGGGTAAACTCACTATTTTCTTGAGGAGTATCATAAATAATTTTGGTGACAAGAATAAAAGTTATAACAATTCATCTTTTATCACTCACTGTATGCAGGGGAAACACTTAAACAGTTATATTTTTTAATTTCAGAAAATAAAGAACCTAAATGAGAATTTTCAGTACTCCACTCGATTGGTTAAACAATGATATGAGCAGATTGTGATAACTCATACTTGCCTATCTATAGAAAACTAAGTAAACAATATAAAGCTCAGAAGTACCACCAATAAATTAAAAATGGAACCCTAAAAAGTATTCGAATAACATAGGTGGAAGGAAAATATAAAAAACAGAGGAAAAGGAAACAGAAAATGGACACAAACCGAACCATCAAATCTCTATAACACAAATGCAAGGCCAATGTGGTAAAAAGAATTCAGTTGATTATGGGACGGAACTTGAATGTGGGCAGTTATTTCGAAACTCATGGGTAAATTTGCATTTATTTTGTTTAAATCTGTCTCTGTGACTTAAAGGATTTTAGCTGAGCCACCAGATGCTACTCATTTTACTAGGAACATTTTCTTATTTAGGCAAGGGTGAAATATTCCTGATGGAAATTTTCAGAAGAAAATTTCCTTTGATAGTGGTTACCTTTCTACAGTCAATGGTTTGCAAGAGAGCAGATTTAATACAGGACAAACACAAGTTACAACATTCACACACACAAGCCAGATGCAGGAAGAGTACAGAACGTCTATCATGCACCGGAGACCTGAAAGATCCAATCAAGGGTTAGGAGGCCACGGCAATGTCCCATGTATGCCCATGTCTGCACTAAAAGGCTGAAGAAATCTGTAGTGGAGCCAGGGTAGGACACTCACAGCGGAGATGAAGTGCAGAGCTTCCCCGAAGCAAATGGCAGCCATCCTCATTGACAGCAAGGCCCTGAGCTCTTTCTGTAATGAGAACAATCAAGTGCCCTTCAGGAGAACCAGCCACAGCAGAGCTTCTCCTGGGAAACAGCTGGCAGCTATCTTCTGCTCTCGGTCTCCTTTATATTGCATTGGCTATAACCTTCAGGTGGATACTATACGCCCAGAACCACACCAACTCAGCCCAGCTGGGTGTTCCTGCTCAAGGTGGCCACAATAATAAGTCCACCACGCCATCCAAATATATAAAAACGATTTATGACTTTAAGACTTCAGACTACATACAGAGGTCCCACTATCATGTCTTATCTGTAGGTTCTGTGCATGGATTGGGTGCAGGTCAAAATGTTTTTTAAAAATCATGTACAGCATTTTGAGAGAATTTAAATGTGTGCGAAAATGGTGGTGGCTAAATATCTACACTAAGAGATAATATACAGAGTCCGCAAAAAAAAAAAATGTATACAAACTTCAGGAAAGAAAAAATTTGTGTAAATGTTTTACTACTGAATTTATTGAGACATCTTGAGATTAATACGAGTTACCTTTGACCTTTACAATTACAAGAGGTGTCAAAGTGGTGGGCCCTGGCTTCTAGGCATTCATCAGTACAGCACACTGCTGTGTGGGAGACCTTGATCATTGAGATTGCTCTATATGCATTTTCGATTTCTTCTCTAAGGGCCAGCAGTGCAGTGGGTTTTCTGCAATATACAACATCCTTTAGGATCTCTCATACTAGGGTAACATCATCTGTTGAAATAACATCACACTACTTTTCTCTCCTGAAGTGTGCATACTTTTTCCCCACAGACTCCCCAGTTTAGAAGCAATGAAGTGCTATTCACCCTAATATGGAAACATATTGGAGTGAATGAAGGAAATTTCAGGAAAGCACACAGAGCAATATACTATTTATATTTTTTAAACACATTGAAATCATATATTTATTTACAGATATAGGTAATTTCATAGAAAAGTATAAATATATTATTTATTTTAAAAACTATGATGCATCCTACACCAGATGGTTAGTAACTCTACGGACAGGAAAATTAACAAAATTGAGGATAGCAGCCAAAGGCAGATTTTTGCCTTCTTTGTAATATTTTAATGTATCCAAGGAGAATATATTAGTATATAATTGCATATTAGAACACTAAAAATATATTCTGATAGGACCCAGATTTTCAATATGTTCAGGTATAACACAAACTTTACAGAGCTAAAAACCATCTTTGAAGTCTAAACGGAGCTGGCTGTATAAGCCTAACTTTGAGTATTTTTAAACCCCCATCTGTTTTCAGGACACAATTGGCTTGACAGCTGACTGCCAGGAGGCTGCAGGCAGTGGCCAGGTCATTTTCAGGAAGGCCTTTTCATGCCACTAGCACTGCCATGGGCACAGTTCATGAGGCCAGCACAGAAAAGTAGTGCAGAAGATCTGCTGGCAAGAAGACAGAAATGGGGCACGGTGTCAAAGGTCAGAAGGTAACTGTAGCTTATCAATGAACTCAAAGTGACAGGTTGCCAGGAAGACTGAATTGTCTGCGACAGAGCAGAGATACAGCTCGGTGCAGATGTGGACAGCAGCCCATTCACAGCAACTTGCAAGTACACCGCACTGCATGCCACACTGGAGGCAGTGAGACAGCCTTCCAGAGAGCAAATGGTACAATGTTATTGCAAGTTCATTAGAGGCATTCATTCTGGTTTAGTGGAAACTGTTAGGATTTTCATTCTAAACTTAATGATCTGAATACATACATACATACATACACAGACAAACATATATACAACATGTGTGTGTGATATTTATGTTCTTATATTTATATTTTTCATACATATTTGCCACCAATTGGTTTAAATTGTAGTTTTGTGTTTTTATTTTATTTCATTTTGCCTGATTTTGTAAATGTTGTTCAACGTCGATGGTCCTTTTTGAAAAATCCCCAATCTTTTTTTTTTTTATAAAAGAATGTCTTTTGTTATTTCTTTAAATAATGAAATTCCTCATTATTTGTTACTGCTTTGAAACTCCAACTACACAATGTTTAGAACTTCTGGATCTACTTTCCAAGTCTCTTAAGTTTCTTATCATTATTCTTCTCCTTTATTTCCTACCTTTTTAATTCATTTATTTGTCCTGTCCATTTTGCACTTTGATCTACATATTCAAAACCTTTTTATAGTTCTGTATTTTTTTCTGTATTTCCACCTAGGTTTCATATTGAATAAAATACCATATTACTTGATTTATGTATTTACTTATTTATTTTTGAGACAGAATCTTACTATGTGCCCTAGGCTAGCCTCAAACTCGCAGCCATACTCCTGCATCAGCCTCAGAAGTGCTGGGATTACAGGTATGTGCACCATACCTGGTATAATAAGTATCATACTACTGTAAGACATTATTTTTAATTACTTTAAATCTTGTTCTCGTATCTCCGTTCCCATATGTGTAATGTATATTGGTCTTCTTCCTCTTATGGTGTCAACATTCTACAAGTGTTGGGAAGAAATTAAGCATATGTTCCCATTAGTAGTTGAAATTTCCTGTTAGACCACTCTGATGCTTTGCACGACTCACCTGATTTGCTGCCAATTAGAGCGAGAAAGGATAAGATGTAGAGCTAGCCAGTGTTCTGTAATGCCGTTCATTCTTCACAGGTATTCACTGCCAAATTGCCACACACACTGCCACATGTACTGACCCAGGTCTCTGATACAAACTCATATTAACTGCTCCATTCAGGAAAGCGGTATACGGATCTCTGCTGTCCATCCTGGGAGGCACATTTACCCAGCCTGAACTACCAGGCTGTTCCAATAATCCAGAAAATTGCTCCTGGACCTCCTCCTCCTCCTTTTCCACATAGCAGCAATATATTTTCTAAAGTAGTAATATTCTTAGATCTTTTTGATTACAATTTCCTTCAATTTCTATTTGCCATTTATTTCAATTTCTATTTTCCATTAACTATATCTATGAATAATTACTCAGTATTTTCTTTTTTTTTTTTTTTAACAAGCATTACTCTTAGGGTTAGTATGTTATGTGCCAAAGGTGGTTATTTTCCTACCTTGAAATGAGACTGCCTTCTAAACTCAATAGATTTTTAGAGGTCAAACGCAAGTTCAACTGGATCTCAGCTTTTAACAGTGATGGCTTTTCTAGGGTTTGTTTAAAGCTCTTGAAATGATGCACTGAAAAAAATTTAAATAAACATAACTTCCTACTCAGCACTTTTACTTCTGGGAATTTGACCAATATTGTTAATGATTATCATTAAGTTAAAATGCTTAGTTATGGACATTTATTGCAATATTATTCGAAATAGGAAAATTCTGGAAGCCACTTGGATGTCCTTAACATGATTCACTATATTTTTGTGCATTTTTTTATGAAATACTACACAGCTATTACAAAGCATGAGGAAAACATAATTTCCGGGTGTGGCAATGATTTATCCTTATGAAAGATACCGAGTAATTGAGTGGTCAGTGAGACTGAACATACAAATGGACAATGGCCATGTATTTATATTTTATTATGCATGAATGCAGAATAAATAGTCTTTGCTTGCTCTAATTTTGTTGACCTGTGTTTATTTCTAGGTATTTAAAGTATAATGGTTATTGGTAAAAATAAACAGTACGTATAAAATGACATATGCTTAAATAAACCTCAAAAAAGGCCACACATGCAATTTTCTTATGAATGATCCCATCAGGGATATCTTCTAGCATCTATTTGGCTTATAGTTCCAATAACTAAAACTCATAAGAGGATATAATACCTTAACCTGCCCATTCATATACATAGCTTTTTTCACATAGCAATTATTTCCAATAGTCTTACTTAAGAAGATGGGAATTTTAAAAAACGTGTGTTATATTGGGTACTCCATGTGACTATTTTGGGAGAGATCTAACAATTGCAGTGTTATGTGAATAGGCGTTAAAAACTAAGAGTCTTTAAAATGACTAGAAAATAATTTATTTTTGAACTACAAATATTTAGTTTAGTGGGAAAAATTTTAAAATGTTTTCCTGCTGTGCTTTTCAATATTCAGTCCATGTTTTATTCTCAAGTTAGTCGTGGACACTCTCTAAAATATACTCCAGTTTTATCTTAAGTATTGCTATATCCAGAGGAACAAAATTTTTCTTATCAGCCCCTTCCTGCCGGACTTCCTAATGCATTTGATTCCCAGCTATTAACCCAGGAGACCTATGTTAACAGTCATTCTGTGCTTCTTAAGGCCATGCAGGTTTGGTCCTGTATAGACCTTCTTAGAAAGATTATTACCCTTTTTTTTTTTTTGTTACTGAACAATGTTTGCCAATATTCCTGTAGCTTGTGGCTAAAAGATGACTAGAAGATCAACCAGTCAAGCCACTGGGAATTTCACCTGTGGGAATTTCCCTGGAAATTTGTATTGCTTCAGGGAAAACTACCATGTGAATATGAACTTCTAATAGTATCTTGTAGTCTTCTGTTAAGAAAGAGGAAAAAAAAGACCTGCAGGTCAAACATTAAGTCTTGCATCACTTCAAAGAATTTTTCAATAGCTCTTGATAAATGAAAAACATGTAATTGTAACAAAATAATTTTAGTTAATTAAAGTTGGTCTCAATTTTTGATGAATTATTTAAGAATACTTATAAGTTATGCCCTTTCCCAAACCATTTACTATGTACATGTGTAACAAAAAATACTTTCATGGGGAGAATAAAAAAAGAAAGAAATTGTTTTATTTTTTTCTCTAAATGGTACCATTTTTCTTCCTTCTTCCAAACTAAGAATGATTATTTTTATAAATGAAATAAAACCAGTTCTATAGGTTGTTTTGAACTATCTTAAATCAAAGATATACTTAGTGTTTCTAGCCATTTTAGGTAGAGAAGTTTAACTCATAAATAGCATTTTGGTGTGTGGTCAACTTTCTACTTGTCTCTATGGAGATGCAAGGTTACAGCTCCTCCAATAAGAAAATGGAAAACTCTGTTGACCACAGAATTCTAGTTACTTCTACCTCTCTGTCAAAACAAAAAAAGAAAATAAGAAAGAAAATGGATTAAGAGATCCTCATGAAATCCTCCCATTACTCTTTACAGTGACTATGTTGGATTCCAATACCCAGAAATGTGTATTTTAGAGCTGTATTTTAGAACCTTCTTGTCTTTCTTTAACTTCCTATTTGGATTGACTGCTATTTATGAAGATGGTGGGGATATAAAAAGACTTGTTGGAAATGAAGGTGTTTCATAGACTCTGTATTTATCTTGTATTTAATTCTATTCCAATTATACTGAGGTATTTTATTCCTATGTAGTCAGTTTCCTTGGTAACTGGATACTCATCTAAAATCACATCATAATGTGAGTGAGGAAAGATGGAATATATAACTGAATATAAATAATTATCATGATAGGAAACAGGCTAATGAAAAATTAATATTAAAGAAAACATCCATATATATCTTGTATAATAAAATAACATACTTAAATTATTATCTTATCAATATTATACACCATTTTATATAGCTAAATCATTAGTTTTGATGTAAAATAAATGTTTTCTAATTTTAAAATTTTGTGTGTGTCACAATGTCTTAGAAAATATAGACCACATAAAGCAAAAATACCAATATTTTCCTTGTGTAAGAATTGCTCATCTCAAGATTTTGATCTCTTTTTTGATAAGTGGATTCATTCTTTCAGATTTATTTGTTAGAGGAGAAAAGCATTCTGAAAGCATGACAAAGTGAGTTGAAAACAAGATTGAGAAAATAGGGGAAGAAAAGAAAATTGAATAAGATTTACATTCATTTATATCATTGGAGAAAGATTGTAAGAGGATGTATCAGAACGACTGACTGCAGGTAACCAATGCCTGAAAGTAATTTTTACATGAATAATTAACTTTTATCTGTAGAATATGTAGAATATTGGGACATTCAACAATATTTTCATGTAACCACCCAATGATGTTACCAGCAGAGACATTCATACACTAGCATATTCCAACCCAGCAAACATTTTTAAAGCTGAATTCTTACCTCATGCTGCCAAGGTGGCTGCCAAAGCTCCTGATTTACTAATGGTTCAAGGATAGAAGAGATAAGGACAAGAGTCAGTGACATCTGTTTCTTTTTTCAAGAAATCAAATCTTCTCCTTAAACCTTTCTCAACAGTCTTCTTTAACTGTTCTGAATAAAGTTAAAATTACATTTATATCTTTTTTATTAGACATCGATTATTATTGACCAATTCTCAGTCATGCTTCATAATGAAAGCTAAGAAATTGAATATTAACTTCAAGAGTTTTGGTGTATTTTTATTTTTGTTGTTGTTGTTGTTGTTTTCAAGTCTGTCTAGGGAAAGTGGACAAGGGAGAAAGTTTTCAGTGTGTATGAATATGCTCAGGTTACTATAACAAAACCCCATAGATTGGTAGATTAAACTATAGGTTTGTACTGTCTAAGAGGGTAAATTCAAAATAAGGTGTCGGCAGCATTGATCTGCTCTGAGGGCTGTGAGCAAAGGATGTGTCCCAGGCTTCTTTCTTTGGCTTGTAGATGGCCACACTTTCTCTATATCTCTTTACTTCATTTTTCTCTATTTTTAAGTCTATGCCCACGTTTCGTCTTTTAGCAAGGAAACCAGTCAAATGGACTCAGAAACTTCCTAATAACCCCATTTTAATTTTATTACTTCTGCAAAGAACCCATCTCCAAAGGAGCTCACATTATGGGGTACCAGCAGTTAAGACTTCAACATAGGGGTTCAGCTGAGAAACCTTGTGGGGGGCACAATTCCACCCATAGTAGCCAAGGCTCAGGTGTGCTTGAGATGTCCCCAGCTTCACTAATTCTCAGAGCATGCATGGTGACAGACAGAATGGGACAGAAGTCTGGGCGGGCCACCATCCATGGATTCAGGCTGAGAGTAACCCCCGGGCCCGACTGCCAAATAATATCGGCCTCAGTAAGTGCTATTTCCTTTGAGTCACCATGAGATACTTGGCACAGCTAAGTAAGCTTCTCCCCAACCATCTGAGATTCTTTCTTAATGATCCAGAGAATACTCACAGGGAAGCATTTAATAATTAATTGTAAGTGCCTCCTTTGAACACTTACTGATCAAGAAAACCATGTTCGACATCCTGATGTGCCTATTATGCGTTCTGAATGTCGTCCAGGAGGGAATGTTATGGTTAGTGGAGGTCGAGACAAGAAATAAGATTGGAAAATGTTTTTTGTCATCCAGGAAATCTCAGCTTCAAAAGAAGAGAACATCCATATTCTATAAGTGGTGGAATAAGATGTAAGTAATATAGATTCGATCAAGAGATTTACATAGTCTATACCACAAGTAAATTAAATATTGTTTTTCAAAGGAACCATAATGATAGAGGTTTAAAACTCATTTACTGCAGTGAAGTTCACGTAATGTAAAATTACCTATTTTACAGTGAAGAATTTATTGGTATTTAGTCTACTGATAGTACTGTGCAGCCACCGCTTTTGTCTTCTGTGAGTACCTGTCTTCAGTTCTTTTCCCTACACGCTTAAGAGTTGAATCTCGAGGTCATATGATAATTCCCTGTTTAACTTTTTGAGGAACTGCCAAAGTATTTTCCAGTATTTCCTAAACCTTTCTGAGTTCCTGTAAGGAATGCACAAAGTTCTAATAGTCCACACCCCTGGTAACAATTAGTATTGCCTATTTATATCGTTATATCATCTCTGCTGTTGTTATTATTACTATTATTACTGCTGCTCCATTGGATGAGATATGGTGCCTTGTGGATTTTGGCTTCTTTTTCCAAATGACTAATGATGTTGAGTATATTTTCATGTATTTCTTAACTATTTGTGTATCTTCTTTGCAGAAATGTTTATTCAAGCAGTTTGCCAGTTTTTAATTGGGCTAATTATCTCTTTATTGTTGAATTGTAAATAATCCTTACATATTCTGGATTTGAGGTGTCTAGTAGATACATAATCTACAAATACTTTTTCCCATTCCACAGCTTGTCTTTTACTTTTTTGATGTGCTCAGATGCACAAAACTTATGATTTAGATTAAGTTCAATTTATTTACTCTTCCTTGGGTTGTTAATGCTTTTGGTGCATAAAGTTTTATTTTTGTGCTGGGGGTGAAAACTGGGGCCTTGTGCACTGAGCTATGCCCACAGCCCATGAATGGGTATTTTTCTGATATCAAACATAACACACACAGGCAGAAGAAATACAGGCAGGTATTCCATATCCTTGGGATAATTTTTCAGGGTGTCACGATGCATACTGATCAAAGAATAATCATTTTTTTTCTTCAATGGACAGATTCCATTAAGTGAAAAAAATACATACTGTTGTTACTTTAATCACAACTTATTCATCAAAATGAAATAGATGAAGAATATATTATCTTTCCCTAAGGCACATTATGACCTGAAATGTAAAATTCTCTTATCTGTTCACTAATCACATATTTTTGAGTACATATAATATCATGTTTTAGAAAACAGAGGCATGCTAATGGAAAGATAGACAATTTTCTGCTCTTGCTGACCTTATATTTTGGTGCATAAGTGTAAATAAGTGAAATAGATATAAATAAATGATTCCAGAGAGTAATAAGTACTAGGAAAGAAGAGCAGAGTAATGACATAGCAGGGGAACTATTCTACGTAGGGTGGCCAGGGAAGGGATACTGAAGATGGAACTGACATGAATCCAAATAAGAATGACCTAAGAGGGAGCATTTTAGGCTTAGTAAATCATAAATGTGAAGATCCTGAAGCATAAATGAATGTTGGGATTTCCAGTGATGTGCCAAAGGGCTTCTGTGGCTCATACCGAATGGGATGTTCATCCATGAGTAAGGCAATAGTAGGCATGACAAGTAGAAAAGAAAATGCCTATTGTTGATCCCTGCAGTCATCCAATAATCATAAATTGGGCATGAAGCTTGGCATTAAACACAGTGATACTTATCAAGTGTTAAGGAGAACATTTGGTGGATCTGAGATGAGAGATGTAAAACATATATCACATTTACCTCCACAGAATTCCCTTGAAGGAAGGACTTCTTAAAACCTCAGCTCACCATACTACAAGACAGATGAAAAGTCAACTAACCATAAAACGTCGAATCAGGGAAGCGTCATAATCTTGTACCTGAAATTTAAGTAAGATTTCTATCATTGTGCAAAAATTTCTAAATGAAAGGAAAACAAAAACACAGAGATAAGAATAAATAAGACATGTGTGGAGATTGAAGTAGCACATAGTAGATCGGAAATACGTGGGGAAAATACAATGCTCTTACAGCTGGACTCTACATATTTCATGGATTTTAAAATAAAATCAGATGCAACGCTCACTTATTATTTCCCAAAGAGAAGCCAATTCTGAACTCGAGTTTACTGGAAAATGACCAAAGACATGTCAAGGATCCATGTTCCATTCTCACTACATCTCTGCAAGAAGGAGGCGGCTGGGCTGCCACAAACTCCAACCAGAGCTGTTCAGTCTCATAAACTCTACGCCCAGGAGGAGCCGCAATTTTTGAAGGGTTCTATAATGTCTAGATTTACAACATCTGGACTATGTTTTCTTTCCTGTAAATATTACAATTTATCCATTAGGCTAAGCCAGATCAAATTTGTATCAGTGATCAGCAGAAGTCTTGTATGGTTCCACACATTCCCCTCTGTCAGGCACACCACATTTGTCTAATTCCCCTTCTTTGAGTGTGCTCAAACTTGTGAATTATGAGTATGATGGGAAAATCTCTTATTTGATTATATTACATCACATGGCATGTGGTGATACCATAGTCTTCCCTGTGATTATTTTCCGTTATTCCACTGAACCTAACTAAAGAGATAAGCCATCCATATATTAGCTGGTGCTTGTCTAGAGTAAACAAATGTCCACATTCCCTACAGGGTCTGTGGTAATGACCTAGGTACAGAACCCCGCTGATTGCTATCAAGAACATGGAGACTGGCTCAGAGCCACAATGTCGTGAACCGTGGAAACAGCTGCAGTAACCCCAGAAAAGGACCCCTGGCCTCAGGTGAGATACCAGCACTGCAAGAAACCTGGTTTCAGCCATGTGGTTGTGGGTCAAATGTTAAATCTGAACTTCTTATTTTCTGCAGAAAGTCTTCTTTCCCTCAATATATACAAAGTGTGATGAAATATACAATGAATGTTTACATTTAAAAATGTATTACAGTAGAAGACATATTGTTAATAGTCTCCCCCAAAACACTCTGCCTTGCTTCAAACACACTCATTCCATTGTTCTTGCCACTTTTCGAAGTAGTTCTGGAAGTTTTCTTTATTGTCTCTCTGAGATGATACTACAAATCTCTCTGAGATGATACTACAAATCCTAAGTGTCATCCAACAGGAAGGTGAGTTTGTGGAGACAGTGAGATGTGTCCTCATCTGCTTTATTCAACAGGCTGAGTGATGTACAACTTCAGGCTCTTCCCTAGAGTCAAAACAACCATGAAAGATCAATGTTTTGAGTCGATTCAGACCATCAAGGCAGACATGACAGTGAAATTAAAGACACTCTTGAAAGAAGACTTCTAGAGTTTTGCCAAAAAGTGGTAGAAATGATGAGATCAGTGTGTTCAAAGTGAGGGGGAGAATTTTGAGGGAGATTGATGGCAATGTATCTTTCTTTGTAATAATTTTTCACAACTTTAAATATTCTTCTTAGTTTTTTATCATATCTCATATGTTGGAGAGTTTCTAAAGCTAGATAAGTTCCAATGCTGGAATTTATGAACTTTATTGTCCTTCACCCTGAAATCCTTATGGTAAAACGCTAACCTCCAGGACCTCAGAATGTGGTTATACTTTGGAAAGAGGGTCTTGAAAGAGGTCAGGAAGTGAAAATGGGTCATGAAGCTACACACTAGTCCAGCATGACTGGTGTCCATATAGAAGGAAATTAGGATGCTGATAGTCCTATAGGTAAGACCATGAAGACTCAGTGAATAGACAGTCGTCTACATGCTGTGGAGAGATCCCGAGAGAAGCCAACCCTACTAGCACCTTGATCTCATACATGTAACCACCATAATCATAAAAAAATTGATTCATCTCGTGAAGCAGACCCAGCAAAGTGATCCACTGGGCAATGGAGAATATAACAGTGATCCTCAGCACCGTCTATATCAGAGATGAGTCTGAAGTCCAAAAATGCTAAGTAACTTGGTCAATGTCACATAAATCTTGTCATGAAAATGAAAACATTGCCAGACATGGAGGCACATTCCCTGTAATTCCAGCACTCAGGCAGCTGAGGCAAGAGGATTGCTGCAAGTTCAAGGTCCACCTGGAAAGCATAGTGTGCACAAGAGAGAGAGGGAGAGAGAAAGGAAGGAAGGAAGGCAGGAAGGAATGAAGGAAGGAAGGAAGGAAAATGAAAACACTCCGTTTTAGTTAGAAAAAGCATACAACCTATTATCCTAACTGGTGCATTTTTTTTTCTTTACCTTTTTTGGTGGAAAGATGCTGGGAATCGAGCTCGGTGCCTTGTTTGCTAGGCAAGTGCTCTAACCACTGAGCTAAACACTAAGCCCTAACTAGGGCATTTTTGAGGCTGTATTTGTTACTATTAATAATTGTGGTTGGCAACGAATGGCTAAAGAAAACGTGGTTTTTCTACACAATGGAGTACTACACTGCCATAAAAAAGGATAAACTAGAGTCATTCATATATAAATGGATGTTTCTTGAGAACATAACTCTTAAGTGAAATAAATCAGACACTCGTGAGCACACATTGAATTGTTTCTCTGATATGAGAAACCATAACTGTAAATAAGGGCAAAGAGATGTAATAGATATTATATAAAAGGAGGATGGTGCGCAGAGGAGAGGAATACTAGAAAGAAAGAAAGGGAAAAGCAGAAAGGCAACAGGGGAAAGAGAGGGGAAAGGGAAAATATGGAAAATGATGAATGAACCTGCTGTAAATAGGGAGGGAGGGAGTAGAGGAGAGGGGTGGGGGAGAAGGGGGAGAACCAAGATGTATTATGTGTAGGTACAGAATAAATGTAATGAATGTGACCATTGTATGTAGAATGTACCAATACATGTTCTTGGTTTAAAATAAAAAAAAATAATTGTGGTTGGATAAGAAGTATAAACCGGGTCATGCATTTAAAAAAATACTCTGGGTTCCCTTCCCCCACCAAAATAATAATAATAATAATAATAATAATAATAATAATAATAATAATAAGCAGGATGGTGTTATACCACACATTATCTCCTTTGGTATCCACCTGAAAATTTTCTAATTTTAGTACCAAAATTATTTGTAGTTCTCTTGAGCATCAGTTAAGTGGGTGTATATTTAGGAGGCAGTGGAATGTATGAGTGACTTTGTTTCCCTCTTCCATTTACCTTGCTGGAAAACTTACCCAATTTTGCATTCTAATGCAGGCATAAAAATCAACATAATATACAATTTTTAAAATATTGTTTCTTGTTTTCATGGTTTTTTTTCTTATTTCTCTTCCACATGTGATCATTTGGCTCTTGATATATTTTAGATGAACTTATAAACCACATTAAATCATCTGAAATTAAACTAGTTACATGAATTGAGAGGTCACGCAACAAGACGACCTCATTCGTTTCCACTGTTCAGAGTTAACTCTGTGACTCAGCACTAGAAACATCCGCATCCACATTCCCTCCTGTTAGAACATTCTCTCTGCACCCTGCATGTTTATATGCAGGTTTCCAAGACTGTGTGCAATCGTGCCGAATGCCTGTGGATGGACAAAAATGTTGGAACTTAGGGACAATCTGGATGAAGCCCACGGAAGCTTGTAGTATCCATATATGTGCTTTAGTTGAAGTAAAGGAAAAGTAATTTTCCTTCTACAAAATAAAAATTGTACAATTATATGATTTTTCTAAAAGATAAAAGAATGTGTTTCAAACTATAGCAACACTATAGGTTGCCTGTAATTATAATGTGCCACTTTACTGAAATTACCTTAGATCAAAAAGAATAATTCTATTTTATTACATTGTACTGTGTGTACCATTACTAAATATAGAATTTTATATTGCTCTATTCCAAATACACAACTATGGAAACATGGAAAAAGAGAGTAATTTGTTGGAATGATTTCAACAAAGAGACCTAGCTGTGTTATTCTTTCTGAATACATTTTTCCAGACATTTAATTGTAACATACCTGCTTTCTTTCTCAGAAATACATAGAGATAGAGTGTCCTGGTGTGATGGCTCTGGACTGGGACTAAAAGAGCAACTGTCTCTCTATTGTGACTCTATCTTGGACAGCTACCGCACACAAAAGGAAAGAAAAACCTTGCTCTATCCTTGCCGGCACTCAGCCATAGAGAGGTTTTCAGGCTTTCTTATATTTATTTCATGCAGGAAATACACGATGCTGTTTAGCTGAATGTGTAGTACATGCTGAAATATAAATAAGTAGCAAGGAGGGCATTGTGGACTGAATCGTGTTCCACCAAGGGTATGTTGAAGTCTACACTCACAAGATGACTGTATTTGGACATATGGCCTTAAGAGCTAATTAATGTTAAAGAGGTAATTAATGTTAAGTGAGGTTATTAGGATGCAGTCCTGAGTCAATAGAACTAATGTCCTTATAAAATCAAGGAAGACACTGGGGATGCTCAAAGATAGAGAAAAGGCTGTGTGGGGACAGGGAGGAAGTGATCATCTCCAAAGCCAAAGAGAAACCAAACCTAGCCTACACTCTCATCCTGGAATCTTGGCCTCCAGAACTGAAAGAAAGAAATTTCTGTGGGTTGAGCTACCCTCCCTGCAGGAGTTTCTTATGGCAGCCTGAGAAGACTAAAACAGAGGAGAAAGAGAACAGTTTACAATGTTTTTTTATCAACACTGTGAAAATTATATTTGAACTTTAATAACAAGGCAAAGAACAAGCAGACCAGGCATTTTTATAACTATTTTATGAATTATAACACAAGAGTACTTAACCTTGAACAAGTTAGTCGTTCACTGGTAGCTATAATTACGAGAAAAAGAAAGGTCATCTTTCATGAATGTTCTTGATCTCTAACACTTTTTTCTTTTATTGGTTATTTTGAAGCAGTATTGAACTTCTTATACATAAAACACCATAGTTTTTGGCTTTTTTTAGTTTTCCAGCTCCTTTCAATCCGTGATGCAACACCGAAACATGGACACTGCAAAAATATCAACTGTCTTAGCTTTTATGATGCCCTGGTAAGACTGATTTAAAATAAGCCAGATAATGGAACTTCCCCAAGTGAGGCCTCACTTCAAGAACTTCAGGGTACTCTGAGAACTCTGCAGTGATTTTTAAAGTACACACAGAATAGATTAGGAGCGAAAATTAATTTTTTCCTGGGGCAGTCAAGGCAAAGAAGTAAAAGTTGAAAACAGTACAGCAAGGTGAAACAAAGCTCCATAAGATGCATGTGAAACAACAACATGGTGAGCAATGATTGACTCCTAGCTTTCCAAGTGTTTGTATTAATCTATTCAAAACCAGGATTTTTTTTTTTTCTTGATTCTGGGGGTCGAACTCAGGGCCTTGTGCAAAACCCAGATATTGTAAAACTTACAATTTACTTGCTGTTTTAGATGACTAGTTACTTTCCAAAAGTTTGATAAGTTCTATAATTTTCATTTTTAATGATGATGGGCATGAATCAATTTTTAACTGTGCTATAATAAGAGGTACTTTGGCCCAGACAATAGACACAACGTTTTGTGAGTAAGCAGAGATTTTTCTGCCCAGCATTTATGTCTTATTGACTCTAACAGGAGCCAGCCTATATGAAGGTCAGCATTACAGGTGAGTGTCTATGTGCTGGGCCTCACCTTATGGGGATGTTTAACTACGAAGTTCATTCTTATTTTGTAGTTTGTGGTAAAAAAGATTATCTATATTTGAAACTTGCTTCTGTGTACTGTTCTAAACTCCTTAACATGACAAGTTTATTCAATTTCAATAAAAATTTTTTAAAAAATTAAATTTATAAACTGAAGTTCAAGGGAATAGAAATGTTAAAAGTGGATGAATCTATAATGAATGTGAGGTATTAGGCAAAGGATCCAGATTTTTAGCCCCTTCAAGATGGGGGACTTTTAAAATCATGTGGCCTTGATTGCTAAGGGCCAACACTCCATGTGTTTCCCCTGGACACACGGATTTAGAAAGCTAGGCAAACAGATCCCATTGGTGACACATCCCTCTGTTCCACCCCTCTGTCCATTCCATCTCAGATCAGGTTGGGTTCTGTTTTCTTTGTCAGTTATCTAAACCACAGTGATGGCAAACCTTTTAGAGGTATCAGTAAGAAACAGCCTGCTGTGGCACGTGTGCCGTAGGTTCGCCAGCACTGATCTAGACTATTGGAGTAGCCCCTTATTGGACTCCTTTTTGTTCTACTTTTGTCTTTCCATAAATACAACCTACCACTGGAATAAAATACAAATCTGGTCACCCCCTACTAACACTTTTCCCTGAATTAGCATTGGTCAAACATTGACAAATATTGGCACTTCACATACTTCACTCTCTCCCACCTTCTTTCCTACCACATGTCTTCTGCTCCTCAGTGATGCAGTATGATGCAACTTGTCTTTCCGTTCTTCTAATTAAACTGGATTCTTTTTTCCCTGAGCCTTTTTAACTCAGTTCCTCTTCTGGAAACAGCACCTACTAGTCTCCTAGCCCTCATCCACCTGCGCTCTTAGTTCACATTTTTGCTCAGTTACCTCTTCCTGAGGAAAGCTTGCTATAGTCCAAGTAGGCCACTTTCTTCCTATCATGCATTCTCAAAGAACCTCGTGTTTCTCTGTCATTTCACTTTTCACAGCATCAGTTGTGCTTTTAGATGGACAACTATATCTAGAATGTCTGTCTGTACTAGAATATATCTGTACATATTCGTAACAGGCAATTTTTTCTAATGTCTATATTATCCTATTACACAGACTTAAAATGGTAATTAGAACATAGCTGTTTCTCAGTCATTTCAATAAATGTAATAAATTTTATCTTTGTATAGTAATTAAATTATTAAAAATTAAAAACCTTTATGTTTATTTCTTCTCATTCTAACAATTCTGTATACATAGTAGCCACGCCCAATCTTAACAATTTCAGTGTCTTAGAGAAACACAGTAAAATCTTAATTTATATTATAAAACTGTTAGTGGTATGATTGCTGTGGTACCATGGTATGTCTTAGAGTACTTAGATATCCATGTATTTCATTTGGTATTACTTTTTCCTGCCTTGCTTATTGATTCCCTTCTTAAGAAGAGTTTAAATATGCATGGGGCTATCTTAATTAAAAGATTAATTTGTCAGAAAAAACAATCAAAACTTGAATTTTGTCAATAATCTCTTATGCTTTAATTATGTGTGAATTCCAAGAAACATAATCATGGCTTAAGAGATGTGTCTGACTAACTCAGCTGAACTTCTAGTGTTAGCAAATGTTATAGAAGAGATTTTTTTTGAAAGAAATAACAGGCATATCCATCTTGAAGTCTGTATTCCCATAGGAAAGAAGATAAAAAGCCAAAATAATATCCTTAATAATACAATTTTTAAAATACATCAGTGAGAGTTTACAATGCTCCTCATATATACCCTATCTGATAGATCTCTACTTGCACATTATTAATCTACTTTAATTGAATAGTAGTATAGTTATTTGTTTGGGGTAAGTATAAACGAAAGAGACAAGTCTTTAAAAAGATTCTAGGCAGTGAAGCAAATCAACCAGTTTTATGGTCTCCACATTCACTTTGCCTAAGCCAGGTAGACTTGTGTGGTTGTTTGCTTTTGTCTGCACCTCATACCTTCTCCCTATTAGGCCTTTAGGCTTCTTTCTTGTGTGCTGTGTATGTGATCCACTTGTCATAATTATTGCTAAATTAAATCGTAAGTTATATACTCACTTGATTATCTGACATTTAGGACATTGCCTATTCTTCCATAATTGTGAAGTTCAAAAAATGGGTATTTTAATCATGAACTGTGGCAAATATACTCTGAAGGTACATCTAACTATAATTTCATAAGACAGTTATACCTGATAGATTAAACTCCAAAATAACACAATGTTCTGATTTGTGTTTGAAATCAAGGTCATAATTTCACTGTTTTTTCATTAGTGAAACATTCATTAGTGAAACATTTTCCCTGTCCAAGAGAAAAAACATGCTTTCTCTTAAATATAGAGCTTTGGGTACTGAATTTAGCAATTCCAGATAAGTCAGAGAGTTCATTATAGCAGGCTCACCTTGCACTGAGTTAGGTTAACTTAATTGTAGCTATCTTTCCCCATGTTAACAGTGACAGTGAAAATAATTTAATACAGTCTGGGGCACTTTACTCATTCTGTGAACTCCAGAGAAGTCCCAGATGAGCTACAGAAAGGAAGCAATATATGATCAGGCAGGAGGTCTACACTCATTAACAGCAAGTGTTCAGCCTGCCACTGGGAAAGAGAACCTAAGACGCACAAATGGTCCCTCCTTGTATTCCCTTCTGGCCTTCCTGAATATGCTTGTAATCCCAATGTATGTACCATAAAGTCGGTGTGACGATTATTAATTCCTAAGGTTGGTGGTGTTTTATGCTTTTCATTTTATGTTTGTTTACCAGAGATTGGCATTCTGGCTATCATTTTATAAATAAGCCTAGTGGGTTAATCTGTACCTGTGTTAGATGTTAGTTTTAGGATTCTTAATCTTAGAGTCACAGATACATTTGTGGTGAAGAGACCATGAATCTGGGAACAGAGAGACTTAGTTTCTCTTTCCTACCTGGTTGCCAGGAGAGAAACTGCAGGATTTTCAGTATTCAGTACTCATTTCCACTTCTAAGTTTGCCCTCAGTGTTCCCTAAGCCCT
This sequence comes from Hystrix cristata, assembly GCA_004026905.1. Taxonomy (NCBI): domain Eukaryota; kingdom Metazoa; phylum Chordata; class Mammalia; order Rodentia; family Hystricidae; genus Hystrix; species Hystrix cristata. The sequence continues at coordinate 32,373 of PVJO010007869.1, read as the reverse complement.
TTCTATTTAACACCATTTGTATAAGCAAGTTCGGAAATTTTTTTAACTATCATGTTTTATAATTTATTTTTTAGGTGTGTAGGCTATATCTGTGCCAGTTAAACCTTTAGTAACACATCTTTTAATTCGACCTTCTTTCAAGAAATAATCAGTACCTTGTATCTCTACTAATTGGCCCGTTTGCCTTTGTTAATGTTACAGTAAACCAACAGTAAAGGTGCCATAGCTTTCTCTTCATTTTTTCCCCACAGCTATCAGAGACTGTTGTATAAAAGGTCAAGTTAACTTCTAAATTAGTTTGGCAAACATTGTATCTATAGATCATTTAAAAGAAGCACCGGTGTCTCCACCTGAAGAACAGAACTGGGTCACTAGCTACCTTAAGTGTATCTTAGACAATTTTTCTTTCACATGCTGAAAAGGGGGAACCAAGCGAGAGGCACTAAAAATGCAAAATCTTCCATGATTCTTTGTGCTCAGGAAAGGAAAACATGCACCTCTGAAGTGATTAGTTTGTGAAACATTAGCTGCAAAGCTCTGTAAATCATGGCAAATTTTGCAGTTGCTTCTTAGTTCTGCTACCTGAAAATGGTCATGGAAGTTAGGGATTTTACAATCCCCAACCATTCATGTGGAAACAATTCTCTACGCTCACTCCTGTCTGCTTCCCAGCTGGCAGAGGCTTTATCCGAGGCCTGAATATTGTGCCTAGCCGCAAAATAAGAACGAGGATTCCTCAAACCCATCACTGGTTCACTGCTGATTTCACAGTGCTCCGAAGTCAAATGCTAATGAGTTTAATAAAATAAAAATCTTGCAATGTTAATAGGACAGCGTGACATAAGCTCTAGTTTTTAGAGATGCACAATATTTTCAGGTGCTTCATTTCTTTCCTGCCTAGTAAATTTTATGGAATCACTGTCTATTACCACTAGAAGGCAAGAAGACTGCTGGGGAAAGCAACATTCTTCTTTGTACTGAGAGGGAAAGAAATGACTAGTTTTAAAAATCTATTGGAATTTAATCTATTACAAAGACAATTAAAAAGAAATAAGAATGAGATAAAGTAAGAACAGCTTAACAACAGCTGAAATTTAGGAAGGACCTACATTTCTCTGAGAAAACAATATATTAGCACTCCCCACTTAGCAAAAGTCATGGCTAGAAGATATAAAAGACAAAAATATATAAAGAGGTAGCTCATAAAAGGCCAATTACCAAATGATAACAGCACTTAAATGAACTAGAAGATAGGAAAACAAAAGCAAAACTAACCATTTTGACATGAGGACCTGAACAAGATTTGATAGAGATTCATTTGTTTTAAAAGTCCCAGTGATTAGATCAGTGTATGATGCCTAGTTATGGGTTCAATTAACACAGGGCTAAATGAGTGAATGATTAAGGTTTACAACCTGAAGAGATAATTTCTTTTAATAAGGTCTATGCCTTAAGGTCAAATAAGAACATGCATAATTTTTTTACAAATGTACACTCAATTGTTTTCCTAATTTTTCTACAATATACAAACCAAAGATTGTTGATATTTATAATAGGGAGATTGCTTCTTTTGTACGTTAAGTAAGAAGGAGAAGGAGGAAGAAGGGTGGGACGAGGGAGTAAAGGTCACACTAAGAGTGCAAGAGCCAGCGGTGGAGAAGTGAAGGCCTTGCAGGCCTTGCAGCCAGCACAGACATGGAAACTATTGGCCAAATTCCCACTTTCAACTCTGAAAATTCAGCGTCCAAAAGGTGATACGAGGTACAGTAAGACTCCACCTGCTGATTTCTCCAACAGTATGCTACTGTTTTCCTCAATACATCTCCTGATCAAACCTAGTCAAACTGCAAAAAGACAAATGTAAAATTAAGTAAATAACTTAGCTTGTAATGACAAGAACATTCTCTCCCGTGAAAAACTTCCTCCGCACTTGGGAACCTCGGTGGCAAGATGCATCCTACTGAGCACCTTAGCACAGTGCTGGTTTGAACTCAGATTCAATTTATTTGCTTAATATTGAGCAAGACATTTTACCTTCACTTTCTTATAAGTAAAACTGAAATAATTATAATTTTTTCTCATACAGTAGCTGTGAGATAAGTGAAGGAAATGGTTTTCATTTGTATTGCATAGGACAGTATGTGCTGCGGTCTCCATTTGTTCAGGCTACTGTGAAAAATAATGTCATAGATGAGCAATTTGTCAACAACAGAAATTTGTTGCTCACAGTTCTGGAAGCTGGGGCACTCAGGATCAGGGCACTGGTAGATGCTGTGTCTGGTCAGGGCTCACTATTTTTCTCAGTGGCATCTTCCTGTTGGGTCCATACATGGTAGAATAAACTAACAAAATTTCTTGGGCCTCATATAAGGGCACTTCTCTTACTCATGGATCCCTCATTATCCAGTGATTTCCTAAATACCCCACCTCTTAATATTCTTAGAACTGCCGCACCAGGGATTATGATTGCTTTAGTTACTTTTCTCTCGTTGTTAGGACAGAATACTTGACACCCAAAGTTAGGGGAAGAAAGGTTTATTAGCTCACAGTCTGCAGAGGTTTCAGTCTATAGTCTGCTGGGTCGGAGGCAGGGCGGCATGGCAGACCAGCAGCTGACCTGCAGCAAAGTAAAGTGAGGAATACAAGGAATGTAGGTGGGGAATGCAAGCAAGCAATGCAAACAAGCAGCTAATTAGCTTCTTCCAGTATCTTTTATCTAGGCTACCTGCCCTTAGGGCAGGTAGCACTCCCACCCTTAACTTTAGTTTCACATCCTTGATCCCAGCAGAACCATGCCAAACTGATCAATGGATCAATTTAGTAATCACACACTCTAGATCCAGCTATCTCTTACCAGATGAGGCTTTGGGGGGACATCTAGACATAAACCATAACAATGATTCAACAGAAGAATTTTGGGTAGACAAAAACTTTCAGACCATTGCTACTACACAAATTATTGTGGTAATGTTTGGTTCAAATTTAGAATCTCCATCGTCTCCAAATGATCTTTTGATGTCAAAACCTCTGTAAGTCAAGCAACACAAACTGAATTTACCTTGTAAATTTCTTCCCAAATTTCATTTCTATTATCTTTCCAAATACACATATTTGATAGTGCGCTTGCTCACCCACTCCATCTCTCTCCTTCCCTCCCTCTTTCTCCCTCTCACTTGACATACTGACTTTAAATATAGATGGAAAAAATGGAAAACAGAGAGGTTATGTGGCTTGCCTATGAATACACAGGTGTACAAGATAGCTGATTATAGGCCTTAATTAGAAGCATTTTCTCTCCTCTGCAGTAGTTTTCAGTTACTTTTCAATGTTATCCAATTTCAGTAGGTCATCTACCAAAGACATTCTTGAATTGTGAGTAAATGTCCACAAGATTTACACATATTTTTCATCTCTCTTATACTGCCAAAGTATCCAGTCTAACAAAATCTATCCCATGGCCTCGTAATAAAATATGCTTTAAAATGACTACCACATAACCATTCATTTTAGGCTATGAAGTAAACATATTGCTGGTACCTGCTGAGTAAATTGATGTTTCTCTTAATGCTGGGCTTTTGTTACTTTTCTCTGGTGAACCCAGGGGTCATATTTTAATGCAATGATGCTAAACAAAATGTATAAATAAGTAAACAAAAAATGCAAAGCCCAACCCTAGGTGGTACACTTCAAATTTCTCATGATAGAATGCAATTACCTTCCCTGAAAGTTTGGGCGTTTGCCCCAAGAATCTTCCATGCAGAGATTTACTGCATTGGTCTATGAAATGTGTCAGTCATCTGGCACATAGACAAGGAAGTGTGACTTACACAAACACTACCTTTCAGATACACACACCACACACACCCTCACATGTACGTGCATGGGCCTCACAATTTAATGCTTGGGAACTAACTGAAAATAATTAACTCTATATATCATTCACAGTGGCTGTTGATTGTTCCTTGTGAATCAAAATTTAAGCACCTGAGACAAAGACCATTTTATCCACTGACTGAATTAATGTGCTGAATTGTATGTTAAAATGATGCTTTGTTTGGGGGATTAATTAATTATAGTTCTTTTTTCCAGTAAAGCATAAAGTCTGGTGACATACAACTACTTCCCTATAATCCATATAGGGCTGTGTATTCTATTCCTAATCTTCGTCTCCCCACCGCTCCTCAAACTGAACAGCTATGTTCCTCCTGTCCTCAGCAAATGAATATCTGCATTCTCTACATCGAACAGTATTTTACACAGAAAATTTTGCTTGCCCCAAGTGTAAGTCATATATCTCCTTAAACTTATGATGCCTATGGAATCTACATGAACATTCACTTAGCTAGATTAGAAATATACATATTTGAAATATGATACAGTTAGTGTATTTAGTAAAATATGTGAAAAATAGGATGTAAAAACTGACAGTGGAATGCCAGAAATCAGAACATTGCTGTTAAGACTACAAAAAAAAAATCATTATTTTTGCCCTCATCATCATGTTCTAGTATCACCTCTTTCATGTGGTAAAGGCCAGAAATAGTCTTAAAATGTCTGGAATCAAATAAAGGTCATTTTTGACCAGGTAGTTTTCAAGTTAAACTACCTGGGCTACTCTACCCAGAGCCACAATGCAGCTTAAAGTTCCTTAATAATAAATATTGTTTGAAGACCATGGCGATGACATCAAGGTGGCACTTTTAAAAAATTCTTTCCAGATCCACTAAAAAGTGCTATCTTTAAACAAGTAAGTAGGCTTCGTGCTTTCTATAGTAGCGCTATTACAAATTTATTGTCAAAATTATCTGAAAACACCTAAAATATGAAGAAGAAAAGTTGTCAGTAATTCCACCTGGATGCTAAAAACACTGTGAACATATGATGACTTTTAGGATTGTTTCCTGTAACTGCATATACTGAGAAATGATTATAAATAATGAATGAAGTCTAATAATACATGCTAATACAGACCTTGACTTTTCCATGTAAAGTATATTTGGAGGATATTTTCATGCATGTGTGTATCCTACACCCTTTTATACGTCATTATTTTTTTCAAAATTCAACTCCACTTCAGCACATGTACCTGAACACTTACTTGTACTAGAAATAGAGTTGTCCTAGCCAAGCTTACACATTTAAGAAATTTGGTAGTTGTTTTCTCAAATCATCTAAAAGTAATCTTGTTATCTGAAAATGAACACAGTTTTAAGTGCTTACTGGCTATCACAGGTATTATTTTAATGCTTATAATTCATTGTCCCTCTGCTTCCATCATTTTCCTATAGAGGTTTTCCTCTTTTTCTCCTTGACTTATGAAAGCTTCTCGCAGTCATTGCTAATTCACTTAATTACATATATGCTTATCATCCAATTCATGATTTGGTAACACCAGAAATGTAGATACAACTGTATGCCTACAATTGCTTTACATTCAAAGTGTTTATGCCTCTTAATCTTATACTGCATTTTTTTATGCTGATGCTACCTCTCCTCATAACCAACACTAGGAGAGTATGCACAGGTATTTCCTTCTCTGATTCTCACAATTTCCTTGTTTAACCCACCAATAGTCATTTGAGGATAAAGTTTAGAGCAAGGACTCAGCTTTGTTTCTTCCCAAACGACTAGGGTGTTATTTCACATAATTATTTTAATCCAGTCTTTCCTCTTCTGATTTAAATGTCCATATTTTACCATTAAAAAGATTTAGTTACCTTTGTCAGTTTCCTAACACAGTATGTCACTTATAGTGTAATAGATACTGAAGTATTATTTTATTTTATAGTACATTTTAATAGGGCAAATCTCATTACTTCACTCTTTAAAAAGAAAATCCTTTTCTATCCTAATTTTTTTCATTTTTTAGAAAAATTTTATTTCCATTTGGCCTAAGGTCAGCTTTCAGCTTTTCCAGACTGAGAATTAATTATTTTGTATCATTGAGGGGTCTGTTTCTAATGTTCCTACCTCATTTGAGACCATGAAACTGACCAAAATGCCATTTTGTTGACTTCTGATATCCACTTGATCATCATATTCTCTTCCTGTTGCAAGCCTATCATTTATTTTTAGTGATAAATTCTCATTTTAATTACTCAGATTTCATTAACCTTATTCTTTTCGTTTAAAAAGTTCTATGTGAGAAGGTAAATTATAATTGAAATTTTTCCTAGTGAGCTAAAAATGAGAAAAGTGTGTGCGCATGTGTAAAATGATTTATTAAATGGTCTTGCCAAAGGGATTAGAGTTTGTGGTGCAATGTTCAATGCTTGGATGGGCACTAGTGCTGAGGCTATCCGTGTAGCTAGTGTTGTTAGCTGCAGTAAGTCATCCTTTTAACCCTATGCCACATTGCCTAATGAGCCTTTCTGACAGGCTTATTCCACAGAAACGTCAGTCATGCTATTCTGTGGGCTGTTTGTTTGGTTTTTTTTAACTTTTTATTTTATTTGTACTTGTTTGCAGTTCATGTAATCTGCAAGGGTCTTGGAGAATGGTTACATGTGTGTATTATAGCATGTTTCTTTCTTTTTCTTTTTTAATCCTCTTCCCCTTCTCTTCCCATCCCTCCCTCCTCCTCCAGTTCCCCTACCCCATTTTTCATTGTTATTGGTATTATTTGTCTTAGCACAAGGCAAAGCGTATGATATTTACATTAATTGGGGTTATTAGTTTCTTGTACATGGCACATCTTTATTCTTATTATTTTCCTTTCCCCTCTTCTCCACCTCTCATCCTTGTTCCCTTGGAACACTTCCCTATTGCAAGGGATCTATCCCTTTGTCCCTTTCTATTCATCCTTTGTCATTTTCTTTGTTTTCACTTTGCCTCACTCAAATGAGAGATATCTTATAGTATTTAAGTCTGTGTATCTGGTTTACTTCACTCAACATTATATTTTCCAGATGCATCCATTTTCCTACAAATGTCTCAAATTTGTCATTCTTTATAGCCAAGTAATAGTCCATTAGCTATAAATACATTTACTTTATCCAGTCGTCTACTGATGGGTTCACAGGCTACTTCCAGGATTTAGCAATTACAAATTGTGTCACTAAAAACATCGATATGCATGTAGTAGTATGTAGTATGATGACTTAAGATCCTCAGGGAAAATACTATTGTCTTCTTCATTACTTATACAAGATTTAGTCCCTTACTAATCACTGCTTATTTATGACAAACAGTGGCAGCATTTCTTAGGGGCTTGTTGTGAACACGAGCTTCGGGGTCCCACTACAGACCTGATTCCAAGACTGATTCCAAGACTGTTTCCAGACTGATTCCAAATCCATATCCCAAGGTCAATAGATCTGCACACGGCAGTCTGAGAACACTGGCTATCATAATGAATTTATTTTTTATTTTGACCTTAAAAATAATAATAATAGAGCCCCAGTTGTAGACTCATAGGAGCAGCTTACTATGGCCTCCGTGTAATGACAATACAAAGTACCATATTATGTATATTATTAATGAATAAGAAATAACAGAACCTTTTATTAATCAAAATGCAATTAAGTCATCTTTATCCAGAAATGGATCATACATTCTAGTTACCTTTTTAAATTATGGTACAAAAACTCCATCAAGGTCAAGAAAATGAAAACCCACTTACAGTTGTTTATGTTTGTAAATATCTTTTTATTTCCTATCTCTGCTGAAATAGTTTAAGAAGAATCTTGGGTTTGGCATTTCAGATCAAGCTCTGAAGTTGTCATATTTCACTGCAAAGCTTCCCTAATCTTTGTGTGACTAAGCCAGCATGTGTGACATTGCCTTCAGTTTTAATAAGTTCTTAAGTTCTTTAAAAAGGAGGAAAAAAGAATAGCTACTTAAAGCAAGTCATTTAAGAGCAAAGATGACTTGATTCTTAAACAAGGTCTTGCTACAGTAATCTCTGTGTTATTTAGTGGGTCAGAGACTTTGAAATTCTGCCAAAGAATTTCTTGTATCTTTAAGTCATTTGGTAGGCTTTTGGCAAATGTTAACCATTATTGTGTACCCTTTCACAGTGTGTCAATCTTTCCAAAATGAGGAAAATGTAGGGAAAGTGGGCTGAACATGTTCTTTGCCTAGGGATAACTATAAGATGTTTATTGAACAGTTACGTTGTTAATCACTTTCTATTTCAACTAAGGTTTCCCATAGTGTATGTGCCAAAAGCCAAAAATCTTAAAAACATTTAGAGAATAAGAAAAAAAATATTAAAAATTAAAAATGCCTAGAGGGGGCTGCAGTGGAAGCTATTTCTATCCTTGCAAAATAAAGCATCTTATTTCAAAGATGTTTAGGAAATACAAACACCACGACTTTTTTTTTTCCAAACATAGGCCCAGAAATCAGAGGCATCTGTAAACACTATTGTTTGACCTGACAATACAAAAATAGGCACATAGCAACATTCCCATCCTTTTATTATTGGCAGGGAATCTAACACTGAAGAAAAATGTTAAGTGTCTTAGTTCACTTTGTGTTGCGAAAACAGAATACTATAGGCTGGGTGATTTACAATGAACAGAAATGTACCTGGATCATGATTATAGATACCAGGAAGCCTAAGGATGTAGTACTTGTATGTAATGAGCAAGGCCTGAATGTTGAGTCATCCCGTGGTGGAAGGTGGAAGGGGAACAAGGCATGGGAGCAAGTGAGCAAGGGGTTGACTCAGATTCATAACAGAGTCACTCATGGCATTTAACTCACTCCAGCAAAAAGGACCTTACCCCAGCATAAGGGGTATGCCTTTTACTACACCCAGCTCCCAACACTGCTCCATTTGCACACGTTCAAGACACAGCACTAAGTAAAATTCCAAGGCCCACCCGTGACACCACCACAGAGCTCTGGGGGTCCTTGCAGGTACAAGCAGAAGGCATTCCCGTGGAAATGAGACCCCTATTAAACTTCCTCATCACAAACCCTATTTTACCCAACTTCATTAAACTCCACTCTATATCCTACTGATTTTTATATATATAGTAAATGTTTAAATAATTTGTTATAGGAAGAAATATAAGAAAGATAAAAAGTAATGAGGAAGGAAGAGATTTGAATTTTTTTAATTCAATAAATGTGAGTCTTTAAACATGTGTGTCCGATTTATTTCACTTAAGAGTGTGGTCTCAAGATGCATCCATTTACCTAGGAATATCTCAAGCTTATCATTCTTTATGGCAGAGTAGTACTCCATTGTATAAAAAAACCACATTTTCTTTATCCATTCTGCTGTTGATGGCCATTTGGGCTGCTTCCAAGATTTAGCTATTACAGACTGTGCTGCTATAGTTTCTCTGGTCCGAGAAATGGAAGTGTAAATAAAGACTAAAATGTATTATATTGGGAAAGGTAAGGAAATGTCCAAATGGGAAAGGGAACAAGGGAGGGGTAAAGGAACAGAGGGACAAGAGAAATAAGAAATGGAAGGAAAAAACAGAAACAAAGCTTTTGTAAATAGGGAGGAAGGAGGGGGTGAGGGGAGAGGAATGGGAAAAAAGAAGCAATAATATATGTAATGTACAAGTACAAATCCCCTATGATGAATGTTGTCACTATGTACATCTGAAATGTACCATTAAAATAAAATTTTAAAAAAAATGAGTCTTCTCTGTAAAATCTGAATGTCATTTCTACTTCTAACACCCACTTTCTGTTTCAGATACCTAAGAATTTCTCAGTTGCTCACACTTAATACACATAGTATTGAAGGATAATCATAAGCAAACTTAATGAGGCTCACTGAGTTTCAAGAGTAAAACAAATGAACTGTCTCAAATCCATTCAAAAGAGCAAAGTTATCAAAAAATTTATGTAGAGGGGGTGATCAGTCTCTTACCACATTGTACAACCCCCTTGAAGTTCTACACACAACCTCTCTTTTCCTTCTGCCCCGTCCGGACAGACTTGATCATGGGAGATGTGATCACGTGATTAGGGAGCTGTTCTGCAAATGTGGACTTTGCTTTGAGATCAGGATGTTATTCTGAAGGTCTCACCTTCTTTTGATGTATTATTAGCAATTTTACATCATCCAGAGCCTTCCTATTAAGCCTACCAGCTTCCCAAGAGTAAACTGGCTACTCTCATTTACTTAGAATTGATTAGAATTATGTCATATTCTCCATACCCCCATGCCAACAATGAAAAGTTAAATGAATTTTAAAATTACATGAATGAAATCCACATTTACCATTTACCATAAATGGAAAATAAAATACATAGCTCTAACACTAATCCCATCGAAGAAGACAGTTTTAAAGTTAGAAAACTTACCAGTAACAAGTAAGTTAGCAAGCAGAAGAGATACTAACCTAAGATTAAAAAAAGAAATAGAAAATGTTATTTGAAGGGAAGATTCTTGCCCTATGAACACCCAATACAGTATATTGCTCATTGTATTTTTTTAAACTGATCTGAATCAACGTATCATACCCAACTATTAATTGACCCAATGTTTTCTCAACAATGTCCTTATGGTCAGAGTTGCTATAACTCCATTTCTTCTACTTCATCTTACCAAAATTTTTAAGATTTAAAGTGCACATGAAGACAGGACATCTGCACTACTGGAAGTTGCTGACTCATGTATCTATTCTTAGCCACAATATGTCTGCCACATCTTAATGTAATACTCTTCACAGAACAAAGTTCACACACACACACACACACACACACACACACGCACGCATGCATGTGCTCACATGCCCACATCACAACTATAGTAGTTACCTTTCTAGAGCCAATGGTTTTCGAGAGCAGATTTAACAAGGACATTTATAAGTTACAACATTCACCCATTAGCCAAATGCAGAAAGAGTGCCGAATGCTTATCTGTTCACTGGAGATCCAAAAGATCCAATCAAGGGCTGGGAGCCCACAGCACTGTCCCGTGTACATCCAGGTCTGCACTAAAAGGCTGAAAAAAAATCTATACTGGAACCAGGATATGATGCTCACAGCACAGATGAAGACCAGGGCTCCCCAGAAGCTAACCGCAGTCTTCTTCGGCAACAGCAAGACCCTGAGCTCCTTCTGGGAGTAGAACGGTCGAGTTCCCTTCTGGAGAACGAGCCACAGTAGAGCTTCTCCCAGAAAACAGCCAGCAACCATCTTCTGCTCCGGTTCTCCTTTATGTTGTGCTGGCAACAATCCTCAGGTGAATCATCTATGCCCAAAACCACGCCAGCTCAGTCCAGCTGGGTGTTCCTGCTCAAGTTGACCATATCAGTCCACCACAGTGACCTTTCATACCACCAGGTTTTTCATCTACCTACATGTGATAAACAATTCTAGTTCTTACTAATATTTTCAGCTCAAGTTTATTGAAAGTATATTTCCTATGAGCTACTCAGTGACAAGTTTTAAAACTTGGCTCAGAAGGGCAATACATAAATACCAGTATGTGTCTCTCCAGAGTCTTTTTTGTTTGTTTGTTTTGTTATTTTTGGTGCTAGGGATTAACTCTGGGCCTTGTGCTTGCAAGGCAAGCACTCTAACCACTGAGCTAAATCCCCAGCCCTCTCCAGATTCTTCTTTCCCTGCCGCATCAAAATTTGCCTTATGCAAAATGGATACGCCACAAGCCATGAGTGCTGAGTTTCAGCTGGAGGAGAGTTTCCCTATACAGTTACCCAAACCCACAGCAGACTTTGAAACATAGTTTGCTTGCATTAAACCATTGAGATATTGGCATTCATTGTTCCAATGCAACCTAGACATTCCTAAAACATACTATTACTAATCTTTTTACCATTTTGTATTCTGATATGCAGTTCTATAATGACAGACAACTGCAAATAATAAATTAGGATTTCCAGGAGAGTCTACCTTAATTGACCATAGTTTTCCTCTAGTATTGGGCAAAGTCTTTCATCCTTGACCTCTTTGCTATGCCCTCAGAAATTGAGTTAACCTACCCAAATTGGAAGAATTTTGGGTAGGAAAGGTAAGGCATATGTTAATCTACGACATATGAATGTTTCAGAATAATTTATAAATATTTCAATTGACATATTTTCATAAGTTTTCTTTTTTCTTTTGTCCAAGTGGGTCTGTTGAGTTCAATATTTTGCTGATATTCTTCCAGCATAATTTTCCAGCCTACTTGTGCTCTGCTGTAAAAAATGGGTCACTCCCTAGGAACTCTAAGCTGGACCCTTTTTACAGCTTTTGATATTAGCAATTGGCTATTCTCTGCTCCTGTGACAGTGTGACAGGTTTATTCTGGGATGATAAATTGAATAGGTAGGTTCATATTTCACACAAACACCCTAAATGTAAAGGTTAGTAAGCCATTTTTTTGAAGGGAAGGTGCCTCAGAGAGAACGCTGCATTTCTGAGGGTACCTGGTGCTTTAGATCCCTTGGAGGACATTCTGAAATGGATGTCAGCACTTCCGCTGCGAGCTCTTTGTGCATTTTTTGTTGTTTTTCAGCCATAGATTAAAAGAAGTCGAATTCAAGTGGACTCCATTAGCCATTTCCAGAGACAACCTTCTTTCTTCATTTTTTCCAAAGTTAAACTGATGTTTCGTTTCTCTTTTTATATGGGTATGCAGAGGTAAATACTGGAAAAGACATTCTTTGAAGAAGAATATGATGCCTGCTATTGATCTGAACCAGACAAAATTATCCACAGACTCTGGCTCTCTCCAATGCTAAAAGGCCATTTATTCCCAAGAAAGATCAGTTGACACAGACTTTTATCCCTCCAGGAGAAGCCAGCTTCACAGCCCAAAGAAAGAATTATTCAGGATCTGGAAAGATGAGTCCCATGGTGTCTTTGTGTCCCTCTGTTCCAACTTCTAACATGGCTGGCTCCTCACAGGAAACAATATAAAAGGAGACTTGATCTAGCTCTAGGTAAGGGGGATATTGTCACAGTTGTAAGATGAAACAGATGGGCAGGATTGAAAACACAACCCTTTAATGTTTAGAAAATTATCCTGCCCTGAGGTTAGCCTTTACAGCATTTCCTGTGTTTGTCCTTCTGTCTCGTACTTGATCTCAGCCTCTATTTACCAAGATCTAGCTTTATACACTGTAAGAGGTAGGAGAATGCTTCCTCAAATATGTCTATGTCCTAATGCTGAAACTTGTGAATACGTTGTGCAATATTGCAGGAAAGAGTCAGCAAAAGTGATTAAGGACCTTGGCATGGGAAGATGATAAAAGATTATGTATTTGGACCCTATCTAATCACAAGTCTTTAAAAATTACAGAACCTTTCCTAGTAATGATCATAGAGAGATGTGACTATCCAAAAATAGAGACATACAACATTGCTGGTTTTGAAGATAGAGGTATGGAGCACAAGGCAAGCGATATGGGAGACCTCTAGGGATGGAGATGAACTCTGTCCTAGAAGCCTAGCCCTGAGACAACTAGATTTTAGCACAATGGGACCCCTATCAGATTTTGAACATACAGAGCTGTAAGATAATAAGATTGTGCTGCTTTAAGAGAGTGTGTGATAATTTCTTACATTAACAATAGAAAACTAATACACAAAAACAGTGGCAGATGTTAAGAGTTCTTATTGTCCTACCTTGAAAACATGATTCTTTTTAGATTATTTTGGTCCTTTATAGGAGAAGAGAATTTGGTTTGTCTTCCAAAGTCTATATTTGTTTTTGTTTTGTTTTTCTTTTTCTTTTTTTTGGAGGGGTTTGTTTTTCCCTACTTCACCTTACTAACTTGGTAAACAAAATTAAGCAAGTATTGGTTCCAAGCAATTATGCATCATTATACAGATGCTACACATTTAATAACATAAGAGCGCTTGCCTAGCAAGGTCAAAGCCTTGAGTTCGATCCCCAGCACCTTCCCAAAAAACATAAATAAGATAAGAAAAGCAGCAGAATGCTACGGCTGAGGGCAGGATTTTGGAATGTGCAAAAATCTCTGAAATCCTCATTTTGCCTATTATGATCTGTATGTTTTCTAACGGAGCACATATCTTTTTTAGTTTCCTCATCTGTGCATTAGGAAAAATATTTGTGATGATTTTTTCATAGAACTAGAGCAAGAATTTTTGAAATAAATTCTTAGAATTCTTAGCACCCAATAACATGTAATGGTTTTTTATGGTGATGGTTGTTGCTATCATTCAAGTCATTTCCAATACGTAAGCAAAAGAAGAGAAAGCCTTTTTGATTAATCGTAGTTTTGTGGACTCACTTTGTCCAGAAGTGCTTGTCCTGTTGCTTACTAGTGCCTTATGAGTCCACAGATAATCCTGCTGTCGTGTTCACAACTTCCTTTTCCATTGTATATTTTCCAGTCCTGATTTCTGAAGGAAAAAAGAAAAAACACTAAATATATTTCACTTTGATTATATGTTAAATGATTGGCCAAGAACTGCTACTTCCTGATGAACATCCACTGGGGCAGGCAAACCCAGAATCCTCCATAATCACAAAACTTCTGATGTCTTTCTTCTATTCTTTACAATTAATTAGCCCACAGGCAATAACCATGGCCCTTGTAATAGTACAATAAACACACCTTTCCTGGACATCTGCGGGCAAAGTGCCTAATTTCTCCTATGGATAGACAAATCCCAGACTCTTCATAACTCTGTTGATGATCAGGATGGGTAATTTTTATAATGAAAAAGTCAAGCATCATCTATGTAAGAAGTTAGAGACTGTTTTAACCTGATTTCTGTTTTAAAATCATATTAACAGACTCTTTTGACAGACAGCCTCAGGATGTATTACAGACCAGTTATCCCTGTGGAGTGCAACGATTAGTGAAGTCTTTGTAGCTAAGTGGAGACAAAGATATCAGTGTGATGGCAAATTCAGAGAGCTGTGTCCTCACTCTTTTATTCTTTGTGGTGAGACCCGTGAGCTCTCTATTCTCTCCCTTGCTATTTAATTATATCTCTCTCATACTGATTCTGCAATTTGAGATGCAAAACAATTATGCTTTTGCTGGTTAGGCCAGGTTGTATTTAGTACATATTTCCTTCAGTGTAACAGTTTGATCTGTACCTATGTAAGTAAGCTAAGCGTTAGTCTGATATAAACCTACAGAAGAAAACTGAGCTTTAGAAATCATAGCACAAAAAATGAAACAAGAAAATAGGTAGCTGTTTTAGTCAGCCTTCCATTACTATAATAAGAACTTGAGATAATCGACTTACCATGAGTAAAGCTTTGTCTTGGGTCCCAGTTTGTTCTGTTGATTTGGGGCTTGTGGCAGCCTGTCATGGCAAAGGAAGAGAACGGCTCACTTCATAGCCAGAAAAGAAAACTGAAACGCTGCAGTACCACTCTGTTCGTCAAGGGCATGTTCGGCTACCTCGTAGTAGCACACATTGGGGACTAAATCTTTACCACATGGCTCTACCACATAGGTCTTTGAGGGACACTGAAGACATCAACTAAAGAGGTTTTTGTTTTTGTTTTGGTACCGGGGATTGAACTCAAGGCCTTGTGTTTGCAAGGCTAGCACTTTAACCACTGAGCTAAATTCACAGCCCTACTAAAGAAGTTTTATACATTTTCTAGAAATGCTAGAAACTTTGTTTCCAGTTTAGCTTCTAAATTTGTGTTGGAAGAATGAATTTGCTGATTAATACAATAAATATGTGCTTTTGCAAAAATTAAAATATTTTGCAAAGAACTGGATTTTGAATTCTGACAAAACCAATTAGAAAAGTGTGTTCTTGGAAAACTCAAAAATAACTCTTCTAAGCTCCAGTCACCTTATCTCTGATTATAGAAAATACTACCTTCCTAATGACAACCACAAGATTAGGAGGACATAATACAAGACCATAAAACATTTTATAAAGTAGTTGTTTTATTTGATATTTTGCTACTCTATGCAATAATGGAAATCTTGTGTCTGGGATTGAAAGGCATATTTTAGATCTTCTGGATTTAACCTTTAATTCCACAGTTAGCAAAGTGGATTTAGAAATAATGTAAATCAACCAGAAAGAATCAGTGGCAGGAAGATGAAAATACATATACATTTGAAATTCAAAGACACATTCTCTTCCATGCACTGGAATCAGAAATATTATATCTCAACTTATGCAGCCAGTATTACTAACAATAACAAATGAAAATATAAAAGAAAGCTCTAGATTAATATCTTTATTGAACATTGACAAAAATCTTGAATAAAATGTTAGCAAATTGAGTCCTGCAGTGTATGAGGAAGATAATATTAAGTGACGTCCATGGAACTTGTGCAAGATAGGTTCAGCGTTTATAAATCAATTGACGTAATTCATGATATAACCCAAGTGAAAGCATGAATGTATCCGTATAAAAAGTAGTGTATGACAAAATTAAAACACCCAGTCATGACGAAACTCTACTACCTAGAAAGACAAGGTATGGTATGGTAACTTTATGGATGAGTTTTATGGGACACAGTGCCCAGATATTTACTCAAACATTATTCTGGATATTTTGCACAAGTTTTTGTTTGGATGGATTAATTGTTAAATAGACAGTGAAGCAGCTTGACCTCCAGACAGTGGGTGGGGCCCATCGATCCAGTCACATGAGAACTTAACAGAAAAGACTGAGCTCCCATAGTAAGCAGGAATTCTGCCAGCAGAAGGCTTTTGGCTGTGAACTGAAAAGCACCCTACTCCCACACCAAGTCTGCAGCCTGCCAACCTACCTGCAGACTTTGGATTAACAACTCTCCACAACTGCAATTGCATGACCAATTCCTTCAGATAACTATCAGTCCACCCTCATCTCTGGCAACTGACAACACACACACACATACACGCACACATTTTATTGACTTTGCTTCTCTAGAGACAATGATTAATACAGAAAGGAACTTTGGTAAACCAATAAATACAGTGTACTCAAAGCTGACAACTGGCCTCACACTTAATGGTGAGATACAACACATTTTGAACACTTTTTCTATAACTGGGGAACAAGGTAACTGTGTTATCTCTCATCAATCTTAACCAACATCATATTGAAAGTTCTAGCTAGAACACCAGGAACAGAAAAATAAATAGAAGTTACATACATTGAGAAGGAAGGCATGAAACATTTGTATTTGCAAATGGCATGATTGTTTATGTAGAAAAATGTAAAAGTACATACAAAAGCTGGAAGACAATTTGTTCTGTAATTTTTAAATTTAATGTTAACTAATTACATAAAAACATAATAATTGTAAATGTGATATGTATATTACACTCTAAATATATATATGCACAGAATACCTAAATCAGGTTAAACATACTTGTCTCCTGAAATGTTTATTACTTCCTTATGTGGAATCTGTCAAAATCCCTTCTTCCAGCCTTTTGAATTATAAGTACATTACTGTTACCTGCAGTCATTCCACTGTGTAATAGCACACTTATTTCTCCTACTAATTGTAATTTAGTACTTGTTGACCTTCCTCTATACATCCTTCACTACTCTCTACATTCTCCAGCCTCTGAAAATCACTCTTAAATTCTGAGTTAAACTTTTTTATATATTACGTACACATGAGATTATGCAGTACTTGTCTTTCTGTGCCTTAATTATTTATTTAACATAATGATTTCGAGTTCCATTCATGTGCCACAAGTGACAAAATTTTATTGTTTTCTATTAATGGATAGTATTCCATTGGCTATTTAGCACAATTTCCTTACTAGTCATCATTTAGTGAAAACTTAGGTTATTTCCATTTCTCCACTGCAGTGAATAGAGTTGCAATGAGTGTTGATGTTTTTTGACAAGATGATTCCATATCATACCCAGGTGTAGGAATATTGGATCTCATTGTAGCTCTATTTTGAGTTTTTTGAGGAACTTCCATGTCATTTTTTTAATAATGGCTGAACTAATATATATTGCCACAGTGTTCAGAGGTTCCCTTTGTTTCACATTGTCCCCACCACTCATCATCTTTAATCTTTTGTGAATAGCCATTCTCACTGGAATGAGATTAAATCTCATTAGGGTTTTGACTGTGTTTTCTTTTATGAAATGACTACTTAGATCTATTGCCTATTTTTAAATCAGATTTTTTTTTTGCTATTGAGGTTTTTATAATTTATTATGTATTCTGGATATCAATCATTCATCAGATGTATAATTTGCAAATATTTTACCCTACTCTGTAAATTGTCCTGCATTCTGTTGATGATTGTTTCCTTTGTTGCACAGAAGCTTTTTAGTTGGAAATAATTCCATCTGTCTATTTTCACTTATGTTTTCCATGCTTTTAGGGTACTGTTAAAAAAAATCCTTGACCATTTCAATGTATTCCAAAATGTATATGGAAAGGCAAAGGACCCAGAATGGGCAGTCCAGTACAATACTGAAGAATATTAGAGGTAGAAGATTCACTCTACCAAATTTCATAATCTATTATAAAACTACTTTAATAGTGATTGATTGATGTTCTTAAAAAACTAAACACATAAATAAATGTAAGCTAATAGAGACACACCAAAACCCCATATAAATATAATAAATTGGTCTTTGAAACACATGCATAAAAAAGTAGTTTGATAAAGGATAATCTTTTGGTATATTCCTGCAGTAACTGTTGAGTGTCTATATGAAAACCAAAACAAGATAAAAAATAGAAAAAAATTATGTCCACAATATAAAAAGGAATATTAAAAGTCAACAATAAAAAAATGAACAATCTAACTTCTTTCTTTGGTGCTGGGAGATTGAACCCAGATGTTTGCACATGTTAAACACATGCTCTAACTACACTTAGCCATGACCCCAAAGCAAATCCAATTTTTTAGGTAAGCAAGAGATGGTAGATATCCCTCCAAAAATGTTATATAGCACACAGAATATTAAAAGGTTGTCAACACCAAGAGTGAATACTAATTATGTGTCAGTGTAGGTTTCTCAGTTGCAATAAATACACTATGGCACAGAGACACGGAACTTCTCAGTCATTGCTAGCAGGGTGTGTAGCGGTATGGCTGATTTTGAAGATGGTTCCATATTTTCTTACAAAGCTAAAATTGTCTTACCACACAGTTTAATATTCACAGTTTTCATTATACACTGAAATGACATAAAAGGTTATGTATATTAAAAACTATATGTAATACATATAGCAGATTTATTTATAATTATCCAAAACTAGAAACAACAAAGATGTCCTTTAATAGAATAATGAATCAGAAAACTAGTATTGATATAACCTGGAATAAACTATCAAGCCCTGTGATAAATGGAATAACACATATTGTGTGAGTAAAAAGAGTCTGGAGAACTATAATATATGGCGTCCAATTTCTATGACATTTTCAGAAAGGCAAAACTATAAAGTAAACATGTAAGTGGTTGCCAGGGTTGGAGGGGGACACTTCAGATGGGTTCATCCCAGAGGATTTTTAGAGTATGCAGAGTACTCTATATGACGCTGTAATGGTGGACACAGGACATAATTCATTTGTCAAAATCAATAGAACTTTGTAACATAAGAAAGAAATCAAAGAAAAAGCCTATTTCAGTGAGCAAGAGACTCCAGATGAAAGGAGCCCAGTGCCATAATGTACAGACTGTATGGAGTATGGTTAAAAATGTGTAGAACAACTCACCGAGGAGGGAGGATGAACAGGCAGGTGCTAACTTTATCAACTCTGTAAATAAATGGAAATCATGAGACCAAAAAGCAAAAGAATTGTGGATATGCAATAAATACCAGATATACCAGGTAATAAAATCATTTTCCAGTGCAGTAAATTGATGGTGGGCACGGGGCCGGGACGGGTTGAGAGTATGAGTTTGAGTGCATTAGTATATTTTCTGACTCTGTCAGCTGAGAGAGCCTAAAAGAAACCACTCTTTAGGAACAGCAGTGATCCTGCATGGTGCCAAATCTTTGTTCTCATCCCAATAAAATGCAGTAGAGCTCTTTGGAGAAATGTTTGATTGTAGGGCTGAGACTAGGAATATACAACCAGAGCCTGCAGCATATGTAATGTAAGCTAGTATAAAACGTGAAAAAAAAAAAAAAAAAAAAAAACGTGCATGCGTACACATACGAAATGAAGGGAATATGTCAAAGAGGTGCAGGAACCAACTCAAAAGGTTCCCACTGGCCAAAGCTGGAACAACTTGAGGAGTAGAATAAATAATGTAGCATTGTTTTATAACTCAAAGTTGAAAACAAATACCTCTAACTCCATGTAAATGTAAAATATTGTATAAACAAAGAGTAAAAAGTAGGCAAATCTCCTTTTCAGAAGAGTTTCATATACTTTCTATATCTCTCTCAAGGAGGCAACACGTAACCTTGTACTTCTTATTTGTAGCCTGGGCATAGTGACCGCCTTCCAGGAATACAATATGGGAAGACGGAAGGGGAGAATAACTTCACAGTGGAGAAATCTGCCAACACTGCTTCAGCTAGGTGGCCATACTTAAGCTGAGAGTGATAGTTACCATCAATAGTGGTAAGTCAGCCTGGCATGGTGGTTCACGCCTGTAACTCCAGCATTTGGGAGGCTGATGCAGGAGGATTGCTGCAATTTTGAGACCAGCCTTGGCTACATATTGATTGTAAGGCCAGCCTGAATTACAGAGTGAAACCTGTCCCCCTCAAAACAAAACAACAACAAATAGTGATAAGTCATATTGATAGTACATACATACTATGATGTAGCACTCCACATGTGTAAGACTATCTAAACCCTAATACTCCAATCTAACTGTAAGAAAAATATTCAAAACTAAACTGAAGGATATGCTACATAATGCTTGATTGGTCATCTTCAAAACTCATCAAAAGCAGAGGGAGGCTCAGAAACTGTCACAACCAAGAGAATCCTGATACACAAAAACTATACAGTTTCTTGAACAGCAAAAAGGTTAGGTAAAATTTAAGGAAATCTGAATAAAATATGGACTTTAGCTAATAATAATAATATACCAGTGTTAGTTCACTGATTATGGCAAATATATCAGTGTAAGAAAAAAGAAGAAAAGCCGAGTGTGGTGCCCACACCTGTAATCCCAGCACTTAGAAGGCTGAGGCAGGAGGATACCCATGTGTTTGAGGCCAGTCTGGGATGCATAGTGAGTCCAAGGCCATCCTGAACTACATAGCGAGACCCTATCTCAAAAAAAAAAAAAAAAGGTGTGTGAGAGGAAGACAGAGAGAGAGAGAAAGAAAGACAGGAAAAGAGAGAGAAGAAAGATCAATGGGACTCAAGTATGTGAGATAACATTTCCTGGGTACAGCGAACAATTTGCTCTACACTCTTGGAGAGGAACTCGAGTGTGGCATATTTGGTAGCTCTCCATACTACCACCCCAACTTTCTAGAAACACAAAACTATTCATTTTCTGGTTTATTTTGTTTTGAGGAAATTGAACCTATGGCCTTGCATACACTAGGCAAACATTCTGCCACTGAGCTACATCCCCAGGTATATAAACAAAATATAGTCTAAAAGTAAAAGCTAATTTTAAGCCAGTGTGGTGGCACTCTGAGAGGCTGAGGTAGGAAGATCACAAATTCAAGCTCAACCTGAAAAATTTAGTAATATAGCCAACTCCTTTCTTGGGTGGAAGGGGAGCTTGGGTCAGAGCTCAGTGCCAAAGCCTTCGGTTCAATGTCCAGTAGCACATAATAAAGTTTATTCATGCTCTCTACCACTTATTAACTATGTGGTGTCAAAATTTTCCTTTCCATGCTTACAGCATCACTTCCCTGGTTCATAAAATGACATAGTCCCAAGCTCACTATGAAGGTTGTAGGTATACACCAGTATAAATTCCCTTTCACTGTTCTGGGCATATAGCTGATGTCAAAAACCTTTAGTTCTTCCCTCTCCTGGATCCTCTGTAATACTACACATTTCCAAAGACATCTATTTTTCTTCTTTTTAAAGAAAGGATTGTTGTTTTTAAAGGAAATCTATTTTCTCTTTTAGTGACACAATTTTAAAACAATTTTTAGATACTTGTAAAATGTCACAGTAACATCAATACTGCAGGGACAAAATGTCTCTGTTCCTATTTTATGAGCATTTTTCTATACTATAATATAAACTAATTGTCTAATTTAAGTTACAAATTATCAAATTAGGGCATCAACAATAAGCCTGAAATCAATTTCCTAATTTGAGGACTACAGCAGAAAGATTTAGGGATGCTTTCAGTTCACTGAAACTAAGAAAAATAAAAAGGAATTATGAGGGGACCCAACAGGAATAGACAACTTCAAGAGAAAATCTGCAAAGGTACAATTTTAAGCATTACTTGGAGAATTATAGTATATATGGACCACAGAATGTTTTTTCAGCAAAGGTGGCAGTAACATGATATAGTTAAATAATACAGTAATTTAATTAGCTAGAAATAATTTGAACTGCCTAAGGTAATACTGTCTACAAGTTCATACCAATGCAGAAATAATTTTATTTTTAAAACATAACGATCGAATTTGCAGGAAGAAAACTCAAGGTTGAAAAAAAATTCCTGGGGTCTAAATATGCGTTTTTATTTTACTGTTAATTTTTTAAACATCTGCTTTAACTAATCTTATTTGAGTGAAAAAATGTGATGTAACTTCTATATGTCGGTCATAAATAACTGAAAAACACTCGTAAAATGACAAACACATTGCATTTGAGTGTAGCCCTTCTTTTGAAAATAATACTGTAGCAAATGTCTTCTCAATTTCTTCTCAACACTTTTGAGTCATTTTTGGCTTCATTCTCATTTTATAGATAAATAAATATATCCTGAGAAAAGTTAGGATTCAACAAATCTCACTCTACAAGTGTTGATGGTGAGGGGAGCACACACCACATAGCATGCTGGGTATCAGGAAACAGTGCTAACTGATCACAATGTGGTCGCCCTGGTGGAAAAGGCATCCATTTCTCGGTCTTCCCTTCATTCCATCGTAGACCACACAGTGTTTACTCACCAAGAGAGTGTTCAGGAGAGAAGTCTGTTCCCAAAGACTACAGGGGACCAGGATTTATTCCCTGGCACCTTGCAGAGCAAGGTGGCACGGTGTGTAGCAAGCTGATGACTGTGTGCCAGGAAATGTCATCTCAAGCATTTGTTCTCCATTACTCCTTCTTCTCTCCGCCAATGGCTTGCTGGCAGTGCCCACGCTCAGGTTGCAAAAGTAGAAAGTCAATGTTTCCTCTCTCTTTCACTCTGCAAACACCTATCAAGCAGCCTAGCTTTTCACATATTTGACAATGGGCAATTGTCCATTTCCTTCTATGCTTTTACATTTCCATTTTTGGGTTTTCATTTTGTTTCGTTTTGGTTTTGCACTGGAGATTGAACCAAGGGCCTTCTCACAGCTATCGCCCCAGCTGTTTTGGTTTTGTTTTTGTTTCTTATTCCTTATTGAGACAGGTCTTGCTACATAGCTCAGTTGCCCATCTGGGCTACATAGCTCAGTTGCCCGTCTGGGTAGAAAGTTTCGATCCTCTCTCCTCCTGCTTCAGCCTCCCAGTGTTTTGGAATTTCAGGCAAGCACCACCACACCTGGCTTCAATATTTTATTTTTAAATTAAAGATTATATCTTTAGTCAACAATTTAGATTTATTACTCACAAAGCACTAACTTGGCTAGTATTCACAGAAGTCAGACAATAGCAACCTGAAAGTATGTGGCCATTACCCCACTAAAACATAAAATGAAGAAAAATAAATGAACTTGTCAACAGGAACACGTGTTTTTCTTATTATGGTGTTCGACATGAACACTTTCTCATTTAAAACATATTTAAATTGTAGTGAACCATTTGAGGTTTGAAATAAACATTTCAGGAAAATATATTTACACTTGGTTAAGAGTTGGTCTTTGTAATAAATGCATATGTACAGTCGCAAAAGAATAGAAAGGTATTGATAGAATCTGAGTTTATTTTGAAGCAGTCATTAGTGTGTCCCTTATCCCAAATAACTGGTTTGATTCATTTCGTTTTTATTAGGCTGGTCAAGTTAGACAAAATGGTTGAACGATTCCTGGTGTGCAAACAAGAAATAGTGTCATTGACATATTCCAGTTCACAAGTGTACAGTAAACAACTGCAAATGGGTTTCATGGCCCACATACTAGAGAATTAAGCATCCAAACAGAAGTGGTTTGAAAGTCAAAGCACAGTCAAGCACAAAATGTGTTTTGATTTTTAAGTGAGAAGTCCAAATACATTTTTAGTTTGGCTCTAAACTCTTTCAGAGTTTTCTTCCTAAAACCTTCTTTTCCCCTGTGAGATCATATGGAACAATGTTTTGACATCTTAATCATTTCCATAACAACAGATTACAGAAACAAGACAAGCAGTCAAACAAGTAAAATGGTTTAAATTTAGTAACTGTTCTGGATCGCTATGAAGAAAGACATGGAATTGGGCTCTGCTTGTGAAGAGAATAACAACCGATCTTTCTTACTCTTGATAATCTCCAGGAGGAGAAATCACCACCCTGCAACTTCCACATGGAATGTCACCATGCTTTTTTTTTTATAATGTTATGCTACTTACCTGCTTATCATATCTTGATACATCTTAAAGTTCCCTTTGAACCAGTTCCTTCTTAACATTTCATTCTTTTATTATTCCTGGAAACGTTATCAATTGAGATGTGAAAGTTAAATCGTCAGTATTAACACGTCAGTAACACTCAGAGAAAGGGAGCCAATATTTTGTTCTAGCAATCATCATCCCCATAAAAAACACAAGTATTGAAATCAAACTAATTTATTATGCAAAAGCTCTTCTGAACATTTAATATACGAAAAACAATAAGGAAAGTAAAATTTTGGCTGAATTTATTACAGAGTGGTTAATTTACTCGCAATTGCTGACACTGATTGAGTACATAGGCAATCTTTATGTTTTACCCATACTGGATTCTGGACATTGCTATACCAAGATTCAAACCCTGGACCTAAAATTTTTATATAGGCTGCTCTAACTATAAGCAAAATATTTAACTCATTTGTGCCTTAGGCAGTTTATAAATAGAATGGAAGGAATAATACTACTTCCAAAGTTACAGTCCTATGCTGTAAAACTAACAATTTGAAAAGTATTAACTTATAGCTTTTGTCAGTTTCCATAGACCAATACTCTCCCTGTTGCCATTTGCAAGCTACCAGTATAACCCCAATTATCAGGAGAATCAGTGTTTAGAATCGGCTTTTATGAGCAGGTACGAACCAGTTCTCAGGTTTATAGAACTAGGAAGACACTGACAGTCTTATGGTACAATAATAAGCATTTCATAACTGGCTCCCATTGTTATCATAATTTTTAGCCAAATTCATGAGGATAAGCAGCCTAAATACTCCTCACCTATTAAACAGAATAGAATGTCTTGACAATAACTGATTCTTACAGCAGGCCTATTGTCTTAGTCACTTTCTCATCACCATGACAAAATGCCTGACACCTACAACTAAGGAGGAAAGGTTTATTTTAGTTCAAAGTTTGTAGAGGTTTCAGTTCATAGTCAGCTGGCTCCAAGGCAGGGCAGTACAGCAGCGGGGCATCACAGAGGAGAAAGAGTTTATGGAATGGTGGTGGGAAGCAGAGAGAGACTAAGGGAGGAGGGAGGAAGATATACCCTTCCAGTGGCCCACCTCCTCTGACCAGGCTTCATCTACCACATCACATTTAGCTATAAACTCATCAGTGGAGTAATGGGATAGTGAGTGTCATGCCCTCGTGATCCAATCACCTCCCCAACACCCCACCTGTGAGCACACAAGGCTTTGGAGGGACATCTAGATTTAAGCCATAATACCCACACATGAGATATGACTGGCCCTGGGTAACTTTGTTACTTTAAGCCCAGTTACCTTATTTCCTTTTTGAACATAGTGGAGGGGTTATATAAGGTCAGTACCAGTTGAGGTTTCCAGGTGATGGCCTGGATTATCGAGATCCAGTGAGTGGAAATAATTGCAATGGTGGAAGCAGAACCATCCGAATATGAAGACAGAACCCAAGAGTTAATGTCTCACTAAGTCATTTCACTATTGGTGAGGCAGACAATTGCTGCATACAAAATCAGCATGATATCAAACTGCTTTGGCTAACTATGTTTATACCCAGGTTATTCAAGAAGCAACGTTTTATTAGAGAAGAAATTAATATACAAACAAATATACATGGATAGAGCATTCTTTTCTCCTCTTTATAGTGCTTGATAAATCATTCATTATGCCAGTGAAGATAAAGTAAAATTTACATGCCCTGTAAGTGTTGTTGTGTGCAGTAAATAATGCTGATTGAACTATGCATCAAACAAATCAAGGTTTATAACCTCTTGGTATACAAGCAACTTTTTCGGAATGAAAAATGGGAGGTTATCAATTATAGATAACTACACTGTGAAATAAAATATACAAGACCTCCTTTATATTGGATGGAATTCTATCCTATTTATTAGCGTGATTGAAATTTGGCAACTGTAATCTTTATGTTGTAGCTGGTAAGGTTCTTCATGAGGAATTCAGCTTCAAGTATATATTAAAGATTTACTTTAGTCATTTCTATTTTTTTTTTCTATTTGGGGTGGGGTACTCATAAATATGGACTTCCCACACTTTGAATTGCTTAGTGAGCCATAGATTTCAGCTGAGGAAAAGAAAAGCCAAAGCATACATTATTAAATTCCATACAATCTATTAAATCAGCTAAGAAGGACAATATTGTAAAATAAGTTAAAAACCATGGATTTTTTTTGTTTTGATTCCATTTGAAGAAGAAAGTATGAATATAAAACCTGACGAGTTTTTCTTAAGCAGTTTCCATATTTCATAGATTCATGAAAGAAAGAAGTTAATTCTAAGAATAGAAAAAGCATTTTAATCTTTAGTCACCTTCTTAGTGTTATTAGGCCAGATCTGAGTGTTCATAAATTAGGCACTTACTAGGAGATCCATGTCAAATACCTATTTTGTACTTCAAAACAAAGACTGAAAAAAAAAAAAAACCTCCACTGAGGAAATATAAATAAGAGATAACCCCGGGTCTCAAAGAGTGGACAGTAAGAGAAGGGAATAAGAGAGCATATCATGGGGAAAAATAATTAAAATGTAATATGTACAGGTCACTGTGATGACTGTGATTACTATATGTTGCAAAAGTGTACCAATAAAATTAATTAAAAAAAGAAAATAACAATCCAGAAGACAAGTGTTGCAAGAGAACTACGAACAGTCCTGTATAATCAAGGGATAGAACTACCAAAGTTGCTTGTAGAATCTGGTTTGGCTTTTAAAAGAATTAACTGCTGAATCTCTCTTTAAACATAATTTTCACAACAGAGTAGCAGACAATCACAAAATTCAGTTTTGACTGAACTCCTAAATGTGAGGTATAAGAATTTTTGCAGAATAAGTAACTTCCCAGTGAGAGTAAATTCCAAGCCACATCAGACTAAAAAGCCTGTTTAGAGGTAGCAACTGTCAGATTAAAACATAAATAAATAATTTAAATAGCACGAGTCCAGGCACACATAACACAAATGATATAATTGAAAACCTGCTCAACATTTTCTGACTGCCTCAGGCTTTCAGAAATCCTTGATCCCAGCTCGCTAACAAGTAGGTCATGGAATTCAGATGCCATAAAAAAAATGTTAGCAAGTTCATTGTTCACTTGAGTGAAACTCTGGGATAGAATGTCTGTGGGAAGTAATGAGAACTTCCTTCCTCAATTATCATTATTCTCCCCATGTGAAAAAGCTTTCTTCCTCCTTGCCTGGAGCCTGTACTTCTGATGGAGTTTCCAACAGTGTCAAACAGCAAGGCATAATTCCATTACCCGTGGAACTATTCTTACATATTTATCCCTGCTGATATTTGTGATCTGGAAAAGGTACATTGAATACAGATGAGGCTATATGATATGAATATAGGTTTTGTTTTGTATTGCTTGACTAAATTAAATTCTAACCAAAATAACAACACTTCATTTTAAAATATCACACACAAACATAGACTTGGTCTAGTTATCATGTAGTTCAGATCATGTTGCTCATAAATACATAGTAACTGCTAATTATCTCATGGCCTCCTAAATCCCCGGCTTGTTAGAGTAATCTAACTAGATAAGGATACATAGGAATTTTGAAAAATATAAACTGTTTCTTCAGTATTAGGCTTTGCAGAGTTTTCCTGGGTTTAGAGATTTAGTGGCAAAATTATTATTTCTTTCAACAACATACATTCAATGTGAAATTTCCAGATGAGAAGAAATGTAATATTTTTATCATTTGCATGTATATGATTTCTGAGTTTTACACATTAATAAAAATTTATGGCTTTCCTAGATTCAAAAGACTAAGTATGTACAGAACTGGGCTCTAAAATTCTTTGTGCCATAAAAAATCTACCTAATTGATAGCACAAAACACTGCTCTTGTCCTTGTTTCTTCGAGGTGCAAGGTAAATTGTACATTGTCCTGAAGGACCAAATTAACCAGATTGCCCAGAAAATGACCGTTATGGCAAGCATGACCATGTGTAAGACATCAGAATTGGAAAATGTGACAATTCAGACATTGTAACTGAATTCATCTTGCAATTAATATGTATCATTTTCTTTGCAGTTTAGAGCATTTAATTTACCTCAATGTTTTACAGAACTTTAGAGAGCTTATAAAACTTCCATCTTCTAGAGTGGAGTAATTTTAAGGAACAGTATTATTACTGGGTGAAGCTCACTTGTCTGTATTTTACTTGATATTACAAAGGCACAAGCCTCACAGAGGCTCAAGAGTCTTGTTATTTTAATATATTTCTGGGGGAAATATTATTTTTGGTTTTTGCAATTTTTTAAAATGTAACAAAATTCCATTTGGGAATATTCCCTTGTAACTTTTTCTTTTTCATTTTCAACTGATTACTTCAACTGTTTTTGTACCACTTCCAAACTTTTATCCTAAATATTAAAATGGTTGCTTTAATTTTAAAACTGAACAAACCAGAAGGCGGGATGAAAAATTTCTCTATTAAACTAAAATTCTATAATGGAATTAAATAATCTAATTCAAGCAAATGATGATGATACCTATATGTAGTATAATGTTTTTATAACAGCATTTCACAATGCTCAAAAATATATTCTGAGAGAACTGTAAGTACTTTGTATATATACATGTTCTCTTTATGCAATATATATGTATTATGTACATTACATAAAATGTATACATCAAAATATATATGTATATATGTAATATAGAAATATACATAAGAAGAATAAAACTTATACACAATAAATTTTTGTGGAAAAGTGTTCATATGTAAGATGCACAAATTATTTAAAATAATATGGTACATAATTATTAAAACAGTGAATATAAAACTATTCACCAGAAAAAAATCACAAATAAATTGCTTACAAATATTACAAAACAGATATTTTTAAGCAACAGAAAATCTATAATTAAATTTTGATATAAAAATACACACACATAAAATGAACTAAAGTATCTATGATTTCCCTGTTTGTCCACTTTTGTTAGCTGTTTTTTTTTTTCTCAGTGACCTATACAAGTGAGTCTTTTATAGATTCTGAATACATATGAGATTCACATATTGAGAGTAATGTCTCTATCTTCGTGATTTTCATGTTCATTCTGTTAATGACATGTTTCGAGAACCATTCTCAACTTGGTGAAGTCTGATTTGTTAATCACAAAACAAGTAACCAAATAAGAAGAAGTTTAGGCTTATCAATAATACCTTCAATGCAAACAGATTTAACTCAACAAGAAAAGACTGAGACTTGACTTAAAAAACAGACTTAAAAAAAAAAGACT
Organism: Hystrix cristata; assembly: GCA_004026905.1. Taxonomy (NCBI): domain Eukaryota; kingdom Metazoa; phylum Chordata; class Mammalia; order Rodentia; family Hystricidae; genus Hystrix; species Hystrix cristata. The sequence goes on along the minus strand of PVJO010007869.1, from coordinate 2,600 downwards.
CTACTATCTGCCGCCTATGACAAACTTACTGACAACATCATATTAAAGAGGAAAAGCTAAAAACTTTCCCTCTGATCAGGAACAAGAAAATAATGTTCATTACCACCAATCTTGATCGATATAGTCCTCAAAACACCAGTCAGAGAACTCAGAAAAAAAAGAGATAAATAAAAGAGAAAGAAATAAAAGGAATATATATAGGAAAGAAAGACGTCGAATTACCATTGTTTGTAGATGACATGATCATCTACAAAGAAGACCCAAAAAATTCCACTAAAAGACTCCTATAACCACAATCAGTATTGTAATAGGGTACAAAATCAACAGAGAAAAATTCAATAATGGTCCCATACACCATAACGATGTTACTGAGAAAGAAATTAGGAAAATTATACCTTTCACAATAACATAAAATTAAAAAAAGAGACAAGACATACTTAGGAATTAACCTAAACAAGGAAGTGAAAATCCTCTACAACGAAAACTACAGTACTCTGAAAAAAGAGATTGAAGTGGACATCAGAAGAATTAGAAGAAATCTCCTGTCCTTGGATACGCAGAAAAATACTGTCAAAATGGCCAAACTTCCAAAACTGATGTACAAATTCAACTCAATCCCTACGAAAAACACCAATAGCATTCCTTGCAAAACTACAGAAGACAATTCTAAAATTTATATGGAACCAGAAGACATCCAGAATAGCAAAAGAAATCCTGCACAACACACACAAAACATGCTGCATCACAATCCTGGACTTCAAGTTGTATTACAAAGCTGCAGTGATAAAAAACAGCATGGTACTGGCACAAAACGCACATGTGGATCAATGGAACAAAAGAGACTATGCATACAGAAACAACCTCAGAAACATTCAGTTATCTGATCTTTGACAAAGGGCCAAAAACGTATGCTACAAGAAAGATGGCCTCTTTAGAAAACGGTACTAAGAAAACTGGCTATCCACATGCAGAAGACTGAATCTAGATCCATGTCTCTCACCATGTACTAAACTAAAATCAAAATGGACCAAGGATTTAAATATTAAAGCAGAAACAGTGAATCTGCTGGACGATAACATAGGTAAAACTCAAAGACATGGCACAAATAAAGGCTTTCTGAACAGAACCTTAATTGCCCAAGAAATAGCATCAAGATAATGCAAATAATCAGCATGAAATTAAAAAGGAAGCAATAGATTTGAATCACATTATAGAGCAAATTGACCTACCAGACACTTACACATCATTTTGTCCAACTGCAGCAAAATATTTATTCACCTCCTCAACACAAGGAGCATCAACACAAGTAACTATATAGCAAAAATGTATATACCAAAAAGTACAGATTTCAAATAAGCAACCTGGAAAATGTACCTCAAGAAATTAAAAAGCCAGAAAAAACAAATCCCAAATTAATAGAGGAAATAAGTGATAAATATTACAGAAAAAATAAATAAAATTGAGACTAAGGAAATAATGTAAAAGATCAATGAAACAAAGAGCTTGTGTTTTCAAAAGAAAATCAACAAAACTTCAGCTAGGCTAACCAAGAAAGAAAGAGAGAAGACTCAAATGAATAAAATCAGAAGTGAAAAAGGAGTCACTGTAGCTGATTCCACAGACACATAACGGATTAGAAGAAATTCCTATGAATACAATAAAGAGTTAGAAAATTGCAAAGAAATGTATATATTCCTGGATACATATGACCTACTACGATTGAAAAAAGATAAAATAGAAAATCTACACAGACTAATAATGAGATTGAAACAATAAATAAAAGTTTTTGATTAAAAAAAATGATGCAGGACCTTCTGCAACATCCAATTCTTCCTAAAGTATCCTTAAAAAAAAAAAAAAGAAACTTTGTAAACTCTATTTATAAGGTCAGCATTATGCTGGTACCAAAGTCAGATAAAGACCACAACACAAAAGGAAAACTATGGACCAATAACCTGGATGAACATAGGTGCAGAAATTCTGAAGAAAGTAATAGCAAACAGAATCCTACAGCACACTAAAAAGATCGTACACCATGATGAAGTGTTTTACATTCCAGGATGAAAGGATGACTTAAGATCCACAAAACTATAAGTTACATCAACAGAAGGAGGAACAAAACCCACATGATCATATTAATAGACATAGAAAAAGCATTCAGTAAAATTCAAAATTGCTTCGTGTTGATAACTTTCAAAAACTTAGATATAAAAGAAACATACCTCAAAATATTAAAGGTTATATATGGAAAAAGTCCGAGCTAATGTGATACTAGATGGGAAAAGCTAAAAGCATTTCGCCTAAAACCTGAATCAAGACAAATAAATCTACTTTCACCATTCTCATTTAATGTAATGCTAGAAGTCTTAATTAAGGCAGCTAAATGACAGAAAGAAACAAAGGGCATCTAAATTAAAAAGCAGGAAGAAGGAAACAACCTAAATGTCCAACAACCAACGAGTGGCTGAAGAAGATGTGGTTTTTCTACACAGTGGAGTACTACACTGCCATAAAAAAGGATAAACTAGAGTCATTCATATATAAATGGATGTTTCTTGAGAACATACTCTTAAGTGAAATAAATCGGACACTCATGAGCA